>JAIPRN010003734.1:0-19344 GCA_025469175.1 Geopemphigus sp. TES_GeoC_2020 | reverse complement strand
TTCCCCCAGTTTGATGGCTGAGCCATTCCACGACGTGTCTAGCGCTAGGCACTACTCAAGGTAGGCCGTCGTTCGTGACAAACGTCACGGGTCGCGTCATAGGTAATCGTAGAAGGTCCGTAACGTATTCACGGACCGGGACGACGATGGTCGTTTGGGTGAAAAATCTGGCGCCGGTCCCACAGCCGCGAAAGGTATAACTCAGCCAACGCAGGGGGGGTCACTACGCCGAAGCCGGTTGGGCGCGTAGTGTTGGCTCCACGCAACACCGACAACGTTTTAAGTAGTCAACCCGGAACGAATCTAGACGCGACAGCGGGAACGAATCGTGGACAAAGACCGTCATATTATTGGGCCGAGACGCCGGACGGATTGAACGGCCGGTTTTCGTAACTTTTGTGAAACGTAAACGCGGCGTATTTAAATTCGACCGTTATTTATTAGTTATTATCGCGAACTTACCGGCGATTTTCTACGACGAAACGGTTCGCGCTCGTCGAAGAAAAACAAAACAGAAAAAAAGAACGTTAAGATATTATTTATATACACGCACATTTATACCTACGAAATATAAAATGTACATAGTATATTAGAGTAGCTGTACTGAATAAGTAAATCACCGCAAAGTAAACAGTTACTGTCGACAGGAAATTTTAACACCGAAGCCGGATTAAGATATATATATACTCGGGCAAGCCAACAAGGATCGTCGCCAAGGTTTTCCCTATAAAACCGAAACGACAGCTAGTGTATTGCGAAGTCGGAACGGTCGTACGGATATATTCGCGAAACGTCGCCGAAACTTCGTGTGGGAAATTCGAAACGATACTAAGATGAACATAACGGCGGGAAAATGTGGCGCAACGACGGCGCGTTTGGAGAAAATCGAATACGACACCTTTCTGCGCCAATATAGAACGGCGTGGTAAACGTGACCGAACCCTGGGGGGGGAGGGGATAGGGCTTATTTCCTATTTCGAACGACGGAATTTACCTAAGAAAATAACGGACCCGGTTGAGTCATAACCGAAAGGTCGAGAAAAAATGCGACCCCGTTGCGTTTCGAGGTTATTATCAAGTAACCAATTAGGTTATCCGTCAAAAAGTTGCGCATACGTGCGCTGCCGGTAGATAGAATGTCGCCGTTTAGGGGAAACGTACGAAAAATTTGAGTACGTACGATACGTTAAACGACGTTTGACTTTTCCGAGTAACTTCGTAATTTTGAATAATTACTCGTCTAAAATAGTTACGCGCCGAGCTAAAAGTTACGAAATACAATATTGACTTCTAACTTAACTCGTTAATGCCCAAACGGTTTATATAAAAGTAAAATAAGCTAGCGAATCTTTTAAGTTCGATTTTTTTTTATTCGTATATATATATATATAAAAATACGCGTTACGTTTTCATTTTCCGAAAAACCGTAAGGCTTTTACATTTACGTTGTTTACCCAACTTTTTTCTCCGCGACGATAAATATTCGGTACCCTCAGAAAACACATCTCCGAGTACACTTTCGTACAAACGATTTATTTGGTTAGCGGCTAAACTATTTTCGGTGGCGTAAAAAATGGAAAGCGATATCGCGTAAAGCCATTAGAAACTAAAGAAGAGCTTTACCAAAAATGATCGTACATAGCGATCGGCGGTAAATGGCGTTTCCTCGGTCATTCGTTATTGTCGTCGATCGACACCGTACTCGGGCCTTTAAAAAAAAATGTACGGGGCTAGGCGTAGCGCGCACTAATACACTACGGACGCGCGCGCGCCCGAAAACGGAAAAACCGAAAGACTATCTTCCTTTAGGACGGTTGGTCGTTTTTTTTTTGTCGTACACCGTCTATATTTATATTACGGTATTAACGATCAAGTGCGCACGGCGAATCGGATATAACTATCCGGTACGGCCACACGCGTTCGGGTTTGCCGAACAAGTACGCGTATGAATATTCGTATTACGACTGAATTACTCTGGAAATGTATGAAAAAGGAAACGTCCGGTAATAGCCGAACGGAGGAGCGGTCAGCGCCGCGAAAGACGCGCAACGATAAATCGTTACGATTGAAAAACCATTACGCACAGCGCGTAAACAATAACTCGTTTTACGTTCGATTACATCCGCGCGAGAGTACGTCCGCGCGTATATCTAAGCGTTTCTTGATTTTCCCGATACCGCGAGTTTCCTCGCGTACGTCCGATTTCACGTTTCTCTCGCCATAAATATTATCGTATCGTTCTCGCCGTCTTTTACGCGCCGTTTTTCTAATCGGCGTACGATTTTTCAAAACGTCGACGCGTTTCCCGGGGTGGTGCGACCACGCGTTTCGGGTCGCCGGATACTTCGGACGGTCGTCGTGGACGAACGTGGAGGCGTCGCGTTTGATGGGCGGCACGTAAATTCCAAGGTCGGACGAACGTAGCCGAATAACTGGATCCGCGACGACGATTGTTTTGCGTACAATACGCCAAGTGTTCGGGCTTAGACGGCCTACCGAAATCGACCCGTCCGACGCCACGGTTCGGTATCACGAGGTGTCGTCGCTTTAGGACGCGTCGGTTGTACGAACGAACCGTATAAAGAGTAACACGCATCAACCGAGCGGTGGACGCGACTGTGTATAACGAACTGAACAGACATATGAACGAGGAGAAAAGCACACCCGTCGGTTGTTAAACAATTATTTAACAAACGATTACGTTTTTCCGTCAGATACCAACCGCAGGTTAGGCTAGCCCGGTATAGTAACGCGCGGGGACCCATTATCCTTAACCCGGCAATCGTACACACGACGACGCTTTAATATAAAACCGGAGACGAAACCGTAACGCCGAAAATTCGCTTCGTTCGTGTACCCGTTGGACGGGCGGTCGTTAAAAGCGCCCGCCTCGCGGAAAAACACCGTATCCGATAACGTTCGCGAAACGTCGACGTTACGTTCGTAATTGCGGCCGTTTTACCAGTGGCTACAACGGTCGTAGTGTCGTCGAATCGACCCGACCGTCGATTATATATATATAGTGTACACGCGCGGACGTTTCATTCCCGCGCGTTTCGGAAATATTCGGCGAACACGTTCGGTACCGTTATTTCGGCGATCGTGTCGCTTCGGGGCCGTTTCGTCGTCGAGCGAAAAAAACGGTCGAGAATACGTTCGGCGTTCCGGGGGTTTGTTCGTCGCCGGGCCTTTGAAGGACGCCTTCGAACTACAGCCGCGTAATGGGAATCGATTTCGTCCGATAGCTCCTCCGGCGTTCCCCGTTGTTCGGCGATTACGCGGCGTTTTTAAATTACCGAAAAACGTATAACCACCGTCCCCCTAGCGTGCCGCCCGTCGACGTCAAATATCCGATCTAAAGGTGACACTTTTACGCCGCCCCGAAAATATTATAGAATAATAAATACCGTACGGCTTGACCCGAAATATTTGGTAAACAACCAACACAAACGCTCTTCGTTGGCATAATATATTCCTCGTTTCGTTCAATATCATCCGCTAAAACGTTATTTTCGTTGCCGGCACACCGAAGAAACGCGCTGAACGACAATTCGCTCGGAAATATTTTTCGTCTAGCGATAATTCTCCAACCGACGATATTCGGCGTTACTTCCAACGAATCGTTTTCATTCACCGTTGTCACCGCGTTAGGCAAACGCGCCTCCGTCGCACTTGTTCCCGTGTTCGCGAATATATACACCCACTCGTGTAGCTCATTTTGGTATTTCGTCGAAGGTTTTACGCGTTTTACTTTTGTTTTTCGGCTCCTCTCGACCAGCCCCTTCACATTCCACCACACCACTTCAGTCGATCGCATAGCTCGGTTGGTAGGTACCTCCCCCTCCCCGACCGTACCACCTTTTTTTCGGGTCTTCCTATTTTCCTCCCCCCCCAACCGTTCCACCGCCTATTCTTTTGTCCCATTCGCTGTGTCCGTTTCGATTTCACACGATACACGAAACAACAGAAACGTATATATTCATAGAGCACCGTTTCCTCGGTGGATTAAAAATTTTTTTTTTTTTAATTACGAGAAAACGAACCGAAAATCGGAAAACACGGCGTTCTCTACCGCGGTATATTAACCGTCGAGCGCGTTAACGACGCGATCGATATTTACGCGCGCGTAGTGTTTGGTCGCGGGGGTTGGCGATCAAAGGACGTCTGGTTTTACGTTTCGATTAGGAAAAAACGAAACGCTTAGCGGTTATTCCCTCGGAACGTGAAAACGGTCGTTTCGCGGGCGCGATTAAAAATAATTTTCGTTCGCTCTCCGCTCACGATGTATATACGTACACACAAACGCCGTGATAATATATCGGGCTGTCGTGGGTTGGCCGCGGAGTAAGATTTCGAGTGCGGGTGTGCCCGCGTGCTCGACGGGCCGAACGGGACGGCGGTGAAGGAAACGTTGTACCGTCGAGGGTCGCCGGACGGCAGGGGATGGGTACAAGCCAAATTGAACCAGACTTTGTTTCCGGAGGGTGTTCGGACCTGGCCCGGTTCAAAATCGATGTCACATTTGGCCCGAGTCCCGAGGATAACGACGACGATATTCACGGTTTCGTGCTCGGGCCCGACCGTGCGCGTATAACCGGAAACGCGGCGAATTTACCACTTGGGTTTTTTCTCTCGTTCACTCTCCCTCGCACACACACGCACACACACACGCCCACATACCGATTTTCTTTTTTCTCCGCACTTCGGTTCACCGCCACTATGCGCGTTACGATTGTATACACGCCGGGGATAGTCCAAACCGACAATCGAATACCGGCGAATATCGTCGCTAAACAACACGAACGTCCGGTACTCGGCGTCTAAACCGATGGACGTCGATACGAAACGTCTAGAAAAAATAATACGTTTCGGCGAACCGAAAACGAGAGTGTAGTGGAAATCGAACGGACGGCCGAATAAACCGAAAAATTGAAATACGAAAATCGCTAGGGGGTTTCGGCGGTTTTACCGGTGGACAAATTGTTCGCGCTCCGTAGGTTTACGTAAAACAACGCGAGTAGAGAACGTTTCCTGATAATTATGAAAAACAAATTAGCGCGAACTCGGCACGTTAATAATACTGTCCGACAACAGCGCGGCCACGTGTATTGACGTCGCCGCTTGCCGACGGGCCCGAGTTTAAGTTACTTGGGAAACGGGAAACGTCCCGGTAAAACAATTCGATAATTCGAAAGTTTATTTTTGACGACGTTAACTCGACTTCGTAACTCGATTTCAACTTTTAGCTCGTTAATGCCCAGGAGCTTCGCGTATGCACACGCGCACACCGATTGTGTCGTCGCGAACCGATTTTACAAGTATCTCGCGAATTCGGCGTACCGTGCAAAAAATAGCGGCCTATAAACCGGCGAACGTTTTACGAAATTCGTGTTCGCGATAATTGTTGCGCGAGTAAAGGACGCGTAACGAATTTCGGTACACGGCATTTTACTCCAGTTCTAGATTAAGGGGTGGATCTGGACGACCTAAATCCATATAATTCGTTTTAATTTAAACGTTTAAATTCCGTTCCGCCGTTCTTTATATTTAATTTAGTTTACGACTAAGCAAAAAAAAAAAACAACAACACGGAACGGCGAAAAAGTCCCGAACGACATTTCGTTCGGGAACTTTTTATTACGTTAAAAACGAAATTCTCCACCGTTCCCCTTCGATCCTTAATTATTTCGTATTGTCGCGCGTGTATTAAAACGGCGCGCCGACGAGTACGTTTCGTAAACGCGATTTAACGTTCGATCGATCACGTCGTAGGTGTTTGTTTACGATTAAAAACGCGACGATTCGTCAGTGACTATGTTTACGAACGATCGTGCCTCGAAAAATCCACGGGACACAGACGTCGTCACCGACGGTACACGCGGTGTTTCGCCGCGTACGGTTGCCTAAAAACGTTTTTAAATAATAGACGGCATACGGAATACTCCTAAAGAAACGTTTTTCGGTCCGTTGCTTCGAAAGCGTTTAATAACAAGTGTTTGGAATTGCCGAGACGAACGGTTTTATAAGGGTGTTTAAATACTAAAACGTAACGAGTTCGTCAACTCGGGTACGTTTAAAACGTCGCGATTTGTCGTTAATTTCGATATATATATACGATTTGCCCGTTTCGAGTATTAATAACGAACAAATTTATCTATTTAGGAGAACGAGCCGGAAAAGGCGGCGAAAGCGTAACGAAAATTTGTCCCCGTAGATTTTCGAAAATGTTCGATCGGTCTACGGCGGAAATAATAAATCGAATACCCGAAAAAATTGACGTGGACCGCGCGACAACGTTACGCCTACGCGGAAACCCCGAAAACGAGCGAAATAAATATGGAGCGAACGATTATTACGCCGTAAACGCGAAATAAACGATTTGGTTTCTCGCGTATACGACGTAACGGTCGTCGTGTTCGAGCGATATATACCGCCGTGACGGAATGACGATTACCGACGAATTATACGCGCGCGGAACGTAATAACCGTATCGATATATATCGCCCGGGGGGGCGTACGTTGTTCGGACGCGACAACGTAGGAATTGTAAACGGACGGAACGACGACGCGCAAAGAAAGGTTAATTAAAGTCGACGGTCCGATTTCCGTTCCGCTGATCGGCCGAGATTTGTATCGACCACCGTCGTACTATTCCGGGTCTCACGTCCGGGCGCGACTTAATTACGTTTGTTTTCCGAACCGCCGTGTACGCGCGCGTTCGTCGTCGTCGGGCGTTTCGAGCGGAAATGGAAAACGATATAACGTTATCGGAAAACAAAAAAACCGAACAACCGGCGTTTTCTTTAACTCCGTATTCGTCTTCGATACGCCGAATAGCGGCCGTCCCGAGTTCGACCGATTTACGAACAGACTAACGAATTCGTTTCGGTACGCAGATTTTGTTTTCCGTCAGCTTGGCCGTTTGAATTACCGGTCGTATTCGTCGCGTAAAATGTCCACCGACGACCGTTCAAAACGACGAAACTCGCCCCCTAATATTCGGGCCCGTATCTCGGCGTTTGTTTCGTACTAACGATCCGGCGATAACTTTGTGCTCCGCCCAACGCCGTTGTTGTTGTTGTTGTTAGCTACGTCGGCTAATTTATTTCCGTTACGCGACCGCTACGGCGATACGGCTAAACGAGGGCCGGTAAGACATAATAAAACTGTTGGGTCGGTTAAACGCGAAATATTGATCGGAACGAGGGAACAATATCGGGCCGTTTGTGCGGAAGACGCGGTAAACGGGGAAATATGTTTAAATTTTCCGTTTACGATTGCGAATTTCCTCGTCTCGCGGACGTTTCCGTTCGTTTTCGCACCCGCCCGATATATTGCCGCGGCGCTGTACCAAATACGGTATCGTATTCGCGTATTTGGAAAATGTACAATCCGGCCACGCAATAAGCAAAAAGCACATATACGACACGCACGTAATAGAAACGTCGGACGAAACCCTCCGGTAATTAACCTTAAAACAGTATTATCTATGTAATAGGTCACGGGCAACCACTTGAGCGCGTCCCGGTGGGCTGTCAAGAAGAGGTAGGACACGAATGGGTTGGAATGAGTTTTATCTGTTATAATTATATCATTCTAGTTAGTCGGTCTACTTTCGCGATTTTTAAATGTTTGTGCAGTGTTTCGTACCAGGGGGCCTCCCCCAGACGAAGAGCGAAGGACGACTGGCGTATTCGTTTAGCGAGCTGAATTCGCGTTCGGTGGTCTACTCGTCTCGCCGTCCGGGCGATCGAATTATCGGGCCGTTTGTACGGACGCCGATAACGTGGACGACGTAACGCCTTAACGCCGTGCCGGTGACGCGACGATAAATCGTATTCCGCGTAGACCGAAACGACGATCGTACGAAAAACGGTATTATTAATCCGTATCGTTTTTGTTCACTACGACCGTAATTGGACTACAGCTCGTCGCTGGCATAAAGCGAACACGTCGCCGCCGCCCCTCGGGAACGTTTGCGAGTGGCCGCGCCATTATTCCCTCCGGTCTCCTGTCCGACGATATACGCGCGCGAAAGGCCACGGCGACAAATCGCGACTTGTTTTCAACGGCCGTTAATCTCCAGACGTGGTGACATTCGGTGTTTACCGACGAAAGTAACGCGCGTATATTATTATTATTATTATTATTATTAGTTTCGTGAACGAAAAATATTCCGGCCGGCAGAGAGCGTCGTTCACATTCGGATGGAACGGTTAAACAGGACGAGGGTACTGTCAATTATACACGCACGCGAGTGCACACGGTGTACAGGTGGTAACCGTCGTACGCGTTAGTTAGTAGCGCGCAACGAACGAGAAGAAACGTAATAATCGGCGGCGGCGGCGGCGCGCGCGACAGAAACCGTCGGTTTTTAACGAAAATTGAGCGTGACCGGAGGGGGCTCTTTCCACCATCCGTGGAGGCAAATCCGCCCGGACACCAATCGATATAGCTCCGCCTGGACCGACGACACCCGGCACCACCGACGGTTAAAAACCGCGAATGAATCCCGCGCGATGCCTAACCCAGCTACCTGTTTGCCTAACAGTTACCCGTGGGTAAACCGCCCGGTGTTCCGTGTGCCGACGGTATGGCGACGACAAAAACACGAAACGAACGGTAACGAAAACCCGTCGCCGTTTCGCGGACGCCGCCCGGCTGCTTTTCGTGGACGGAAAACGTTCGGGCCGTCCGGCGCGACAACAAACGCCAGCCATTCCGTCCCCGTCGGTGTCCGCCCGATTCGAGAAGCCACCGTTTCGGAACGATTTTAAACAACAGTTCGCGACGACGAGCCGTTCCGCAGTTTTAACGTCGGCCAAAAAACCAATTCGTTTCGCGATAGACGTTTAAAATTCGACGCGTTCAGTCGTGTTCAACAAAACAAAACAAAAAACCAACCGCGCCGAGCGCGCTCTAATCGCGTAACGGGAAACGTCAGAAATACTTGCGCGAAACGTAATCATTGTTCGAACGCCGCGGAATGATAATACGAACGCGATTAGGTCGATTAAAAAAAAAAAAAAGGCTTCAAAAGCCGGTAACGATATTGAAATACGCGAAATATTCGTTCAGAGCGTATCGGACACGACAGTGGCGTTCGAGTACGAGAGAATAAAGTAACCCGAACGAAATTCGGTGTTAACCGATTAGTAAAACGATCACGAATCGCGTTCGTTTCGTCCGAATGCTCGACGTTACACGGACGTACGTTATTATACACGTCCGTCTACTAACGTTACAACAACAACGAAACACGTTCCGCCTTTAAAAAACCCCCGCGACGAAATATTACGACTTTTACGGTTTCGTTCGGTTAGTGTACGATTATCGACGTAGTTTGCGGCCATTTTGCGCGCGCTAAACTTCCATCGAACGGTATTATTCGTAATGATTAGTAATTAACGGTAACCGTACGGGCTATCCGCAAAATCGAACGGATTTAACGGTCGGGACTTAACAGAAACGTCGGCGCGAATAGATAGCGGGGCGGTTTAAACAATTGTTAACCCGAAACGGTAAAAATAGTCGAAAGTGTTCGGTATACGGGAAACGACGGCATTTTCATTGGCTTACGTTCCGCGTAGAATGAAACCACCGATCGTATATTTAAAAATATATATATATCGTACCGTCCGGCGGCCGATCAATGGATTTTTATCGGACACGTTAAGGGGCTTTTAAAGCCCCCATTTAGCCCTGAGCGCTACTCAAGGTACGCATGACCGCCTAGGTCGTCATAGGGACCACCAGCGTCGAACCGAAACGATCCGTACCCTGTTCATAGACCAGGGACGACTACGAACATCGTTTGGTCTCCTATCGGGTGAATGGGTTTCTACTATCCAACGCCTGTGCCACAGCCTCCGCGTGTCTCGGCTGATGGGAAGCTCCGCGACCGGACATTGCCCGGCAAGCCTTAGCCGCGAACAATGGGGCTGCCCACAACCGTGGTACCGACAAGGTTTTATGGTGACATCGGCGGGTCAACCCGGAAAGCGCTTTTTACTTCCCGCTATTCTGGCCACCACGCCGGCTAGCGGTGGATCATGTCTGCCGTCCTAAGTCACCGAATCGTTATCCGAGATACGCAAATTGTTTCTAGTCTTGTTTTCCCCGTTAGTACAGGCCCCTCTCAAAGGCCTTCTGGCAAATCTAGCCAACGCTCATCGTCCCTCAAACGTAGCGTTTTCTCGAGCTTTGCCCTCTGAAAACTGCGCGATTTTTGCCGGACAACCGTAATCTCGGTGGCTGTTTCGTGATTTTTCGACGGTTTTTTTTTCTTTCAATTCGACGGCTAAAACGTAGTTTTATTCCGTCGTTTATTTTCGGTTTAGATTACGGTCCGCGTTTTATATACCGCGTTCTATACCGCGCCCGGACGATCCGAGTAAACGGATCGAAGGAAAAGACCGGAACGCGCGTAAAATATTACCAACGGCGTGCACGTAATCGAGTTAGTGAAATATAGGTTATTTTTCGTAACGTCGCTAACCGTGCTGTATATTATAATTACATCCCGTATACCGTTCGCCATAAACGAAACGGCGGAAATACGTAAAACGTTCCGGTAATCAACCGTGTGTCCTACATCTAACGGTTGCCGGGCCATCGTATTACACGATATCCCGCCACAGCGTTGTCCGCGAATAGGTCGCGCGCGTACGTTCCGCGCCGCGGCGGCCTTCGGGACCACGCGCGAGCGAACGTTTTTCGGGACGCCGTTTGTAATCGAATCGTACCGTAAAACCGTACGCGGTCGTACTTTTTACACCGGGGAAACGATCGGCGGACAACGGATCTATGGGGCGCGACGATTCCCGGCCGCACGAGGACGTCGATTACGCGCGTGTACGATATACGGCGGCCGCGACGTCGCGTGCAAACGATTTAGGTCGCGGACGCGTGTGCCGCTGAACGATCTGGACGAAAACGTCGTTTCATACCGTTTTTCGTTCGCCGCAAAGAGCGTCGTCGAACGAATTACGGCGTCCCCGGGGGACGAATTTACGTTATTAGCCCACGGTCTTGGCGTTAACGAGTTCGCAATGTCCTCGCGCAACGATTTCTGGACGATAAAATCGAAAATTCCACACACGCGCCGCGCCCTTTCTGTCCATCCGATCGTATTCGCCGCTGTGGGCCATTTTCGAAATGAAAAAAAAAGCGTTAAAAGCGAAAATCCGTTTCGTACGCCGTTCGATTAACTAACGGAAATATTTGTGGATGACGAAACGCGCTCACGGTAAACGTCCGGCCATTCGACGAATGGCAACGAGATGGGCGGGGATAATTGTCGCCCGGGTGGTATTCGTGCGTAACACTCGCGTAAACAAAAAAAACGGAGTTTCTCCAAAAAATACGTACAGAGTTTCCCGCTCGTTTGAAAACGCAATATTTCGCCGAAGTTTTGACAAATTTACCGTCGCTCGTACACGTCGCTATACGAAATAATAATAAACGGCGCGCCGAGGTATTTCTTCGAAATTGAATAGGGTTTCGGGACGCGAAAATGTCGCGCGCTCGAGTATTTCAGTTTTGTGTCGTACAATATATATGTACGTGAATACGACGCACGAACGAGATTCCGTACAAAACACGCCGATACTAAAAGCCCTGTAATCGTAAATACGTAATTCGCTAAATAAATATAGTCCGCCTCCCCGAAACTGGCCGCGGTGAAAACCGTTTTTGTCAAAGGCGACCGATATTCGCGGCCGTTTATTTATACGTTCCGACGGCGAAACGGTCGTACGTGTATATTAAATATATCGCGCCGACAACTGAGCAACCGGAGAATAGAGAGTGAGAGAGAGAGATCCGTAGATTCTCCGCCGGTTCGAACTACTCGGACTATTTTCGATTGCGTATTGTCGTTTCGATAAATCGTCGACGTTCGTTATTACTAAACGTTTTCGTCATAATACGTGCCGAGTTCGTACGACGTTTCTCGGTCGCTATTAAATAAGAACGTCGTCGGCGGGGTAGTCGCGAGGAAATTTTATCAAAGAGGTCGTGGGGCGGGGTTTTTCGTTGGTAATTTTCGGTGATTTTCTCGGCCGGGTAGACGAGTAGCGGGGGAAAACGAAATTGAATACCGGCTAGACGCGAATTGTCCGTAGGCGAATAGCGCGCGTGAACGATTTTACGTTCGTGCCCCCCGTACGTTGGTTAATCGTGAACGACGACCGTGCCCGCCGCATTTCGATTGTTCTACAAAACATAGTCGCACGCGCCTTGGTTTCGGCGAACGTCGCCCCCGCGGAACTCGTCCGTCGCGTACACGACGCGCGTTCCGCACGTATTCCAATCGATACGGGCGAACGTCTCGTGGTACCGACCGACACAGGGGGGAAATACCGCGCCGCGTCACAAATTTTCGAAAAATCCACGAATTTGTTCGGACGCCGACGATAATAACTGTTCGAATATAAAACGTACTTTGAACGTGCTCGCGTCCACCGGGTTTTACTTCCGTTCTCTACGGAGACGTACACCCGTCGGTATAATTGGGAAAACGAAACGCGCGCGTCAATGCCGTTTCCCGTGACGAAAGCAACGAAACGGGAACGGGGAATTTCGTCCGTGCTTCGACGTACCTATTCGCGCGCGCCTATAAAGGACTCGGCGGTACGCGTAAACTCGAAGGCCACCGTATTTTCGATTTACAATGGCGGCTCGGGACGTTTTTCAAACTCGCTCGTATTTATTTCGGGATAATGTGAATTCGTCGTAATCGAGTTCGTAAGGAACGCTTTAGTCGGTTTTTTTTTCCTAACGGATAAATTCGTTGACGCGACGAATCGCTCGTAAACGACTACGGGAAACGCGAAAACACCCGTTGGGTCGTCGTTAGAGTTCATTGGAGTTTCGTGAATTGTTCGTAAACGCGTAACGCGCCTAGTTTCTTTGAAGCAACGATTCCCGGTTTACGTGGAACATATCGGAAACCGGTGAAAATCGTAACGCGATATTAAAATGAAACCGCGTGTCTAGACTATTACAAAGCGGAACGACCAGAATACGCGATTAAACGAAATCAATACCAACGTTATTATTACACTACGCTCGCCACATATATATTTACCGAGTCCAATCCCTTTTTTATGTACTATATAATAAAAAGGACGGGTTAATAGTATTCCGCGCACGCGTGTTCTTTGCCACGATTCGAAGAATTTTTGTTTTTCTTTTTCGGCGTACGTTTCGTTTGAACGCGTCACACATACCCGTCGCGAAAAGTAAAATTGTTTCAATCTTTCCCGATCTCCGTCTCAACACGTGTACCATATATACGCGCGCCCGTGTGTAGTTTTAAAACGTCCAGAAACGTTTCGTTTATTTATAGTTTTATATACTCGAAAAAATGTTTCAAACATTTTTTTATGTTACGCGTATTTCGCCGGCGGCACTTGAAAAGTTCCGTATGTGTCATCCGCCGATTGAGAGGGCACGGCGTTCTTTTCTCGTACATACGCTTCTAATTTTCCACAAACGAACCGACGATAGCGACAATTTTCGCGTATACTACTACAACTGTTTCCGTTCGCCCGCTATATCCGTTCGTAATAACACTAGGGTAGCTTGGGCGTTTTGCGTCACAACTTTTTAGTCGCGCCTACGTCGTTTCCACCGTACGTTTCATCTACACTCCCGACCACCCCTAACCGGGCAAAAACAATCGTCGTCCGCCGCCGAAACGTAAAACGCCGTCGTTTTATTACGGTTCGTTTGCAAAAGCCGAATCGGCGGTGCGCCGTTCAAAATCGTCACGGGTCCACAGTGTTTACGGGTGTTTTGTGGCGAACGAACGTAATTCCAAAATCCGAAATGTCTATCGTCGCGCGCGCGTTTTGAAAACCCTTTTGGGCGACATAACAAATGTTATCGTAACCACGCGCCTAACCTAACCGAACCGTTATCAATAGTTTTTCGAAACCGGGTACGGGGTTAAATATATATTTGTTCCCGAAAACGTAATTTTTTACGCAACACGTCGGCCGACGGAAACCGAAAAGATTTCCAGGTAAAAACGTTTCGGCCCGTTATTTTTCGTAACCTATGTCGGTCCCACTTGGCGAAAGTTCGGTAATATTTTTCGACCAAAAAGACACGGGCGATAATGTAATTTACTTTAAACGATACGACGCGCCACGTACGAAAAAGGAAACTGACTGTTGCCGTTCGAACGAAACGTCGTCGATCGTAACGGCCGTTGTACGGTCTTTATACGTAGACGAGTGGTGGGGGGGATGAGGGAGGGTCCGAACATTTTTCGGTTGACAAGGCGTTCCCGCATACACACACACACACACACCCGTACGTTGGAAAAACAAAAAATGACGAGACGTCGTTATCTATAGTCATCCCCGTCGATTTTCCTACAGCTACAAAGGGGACGGTCGGAGCACCCGCCGGTCGATATCGTCGACCTACCGCGGCGGTACGGTAAAAACAAATCGCTCGTGTCCCGCGGCTCCGAAACGTGGACGTCGGTAAATGTTTCCGATTTTTCCCGTTACGTAGTTTCTCTACCGGGAACGTCGCGAACCGAAGTGCCCCATCCGCGCTCGCCCGAATCGTCGGCGCTGTTTATTCGCGTCACACTACTTTTACCATTCCGAACAGTTACCGAGGCGAGCGACATTTTCGGCTAAGCACGCGCGCCCGCGTGGTTTAGGCATCTCGGGATAATGCGGCCGGGGGGGGAGGGGACGGGTAGGTTACGTATGGCGGGCGCTCGGGAACGGAATACGGGGGCGTCGCGCGTTTTCAGGGTGAACGCGATTTGTCGTTTAATTAATAAAATCGACGAGTACGTAGTGCAGTCACGCGCGTCGTGTTTAATTAAAAAAAAAAAAAAAAAAAAGCAATAATTCGTTATTCCGAACGCTATCCGGAGCGACGGTGGTGTATCGTTATGACGGACGTGTACTCAATATGAATGCGTCCGACCGAACGGAATTTCGAATCGGACGGTTTTATATATAAAATCACGTCGCGAGCGATCGCGAACGAAAAGCGCTTTGATCTGGAAACGCAACCGCCGAATTCTCCGTACGCGATTGTTTCCGTCTCGGGATGTAATCCGGCTGCGATATTAAAACGTACGTACACACGATTATGTATTGCGCGTCAGTTTCGTCGACAACGGCGGCCGGTGTACGGAAAACAATACGACGACGTTGCCGGGACGGCTAGAACCGAAATTTCGAAAATATTTTCGCGCCGTTGAATCCGACCCCGGTCGATTGTTTGTGCCCGCCGTGGCGCGTCGTCCTACGCGCCGTACGTGTTTCCCGTCTGGTTTATTAGCCGTAGAGGAGTCGCGTCCGCGGTCATTATTATTACGAAAACGTTCGTGGCGTTGAAAGGGCCGGACGAATGTATAGGGTCTTTCAATAGGGGACGCCCGGTCTTTGATCGATTATCGGGAATGTCGTTAATCTGTCTAATGTGTCGTGAATCGTTCAGTACTGTATGGCGAATCACCATGAACGGTAATTGTGTTGAACAACGTGCGCGTATAACAATTACATTTTATTATCAAAATCGGCGCGTTACGTGATTTTTATCACCTGCTGAGTCGACTATTCGACGTTTGGTAGCCAAATTCGAGTCAACCGGTTCGATAAATCATCAGCAAACACCCATACATCACCGAAACGCAAGGTCCATTGAGACCATCGCTGCTGTGCGTGATAGTGTGCGGAAAAACTCGAGGCATTTCTCGTGATAAAAATCACGTAATGCCCGAATCGTTTCTCTAACGGAGCGCTAATAATAAAACGTAATTATACGCGCACGTTGTTCAACACTATTACCGTTCATGGTGATTCGCCATATAGTACTGAACAATTGACGACACATTAGCCGGTAAGGCATTAACGACATTTCCGATATAACCGATCAAAGATCGAGCGTCCCTATTGAAAGACCCTATACAAATACACGTCGCGCTAACAGACAAATGTATACGAATTCGAATTTTCACACGAACCGAAAATAATGTCGATAAAGAAACCGTTTCTTTTGTCTCCTCTCCCACCCCCCTCCCTGGATAAACGTTACAAACAGTAAGCGAAAGTGTCGGCGCATTATTTGGACGTTCACCAGCGTCGGACGCTTAATAACCATTATCGAGTGGTTCGTTTTAAACGTATCCTCGCGCACTCGGAACGCGTTTCGCATTTCGCGATAGTTATTCCGAATTTTCTACAGAAAACCGGCGGTCTCCATTTTCGAACGCGCGTATACGATCGTCCGGCGGCCGCACGCGTGTTGTTATTTGATTGATACTAGGCCGAGAGAATACACGCGCGCTTGTGTATATCCGACGAATATTTATTTCCGAGTCGAAATTAGTATTAGAGAGTATTTGATTAGTACATTAATATAATATAGTGGGATCGACGCGTTGCCGTGTATGATAAGTTTGTCACTCGACTGGCGACGACCAGCCGGAATCGGCAATAGGTCGTATATTATCGGATTCTACGTTTATTCTGTGTGTTACGGACGTCTCCGCGACAAAAATTACGTAAAACGGGCGACAAATAGTCGAATTGACGTACGCGATATTTATTAGACATTCGCCGCGAACCACGATTACGTCTTATATCACGGAAGGTCTGACCGATGGTCCTCCGACAAAACACCACACAATCGATACTCGGCGAATATCACGCTGGCACTATCGAAAGTTACCAAGGATTTCTCGGTACTTCGGATTGTTCATAATGCCCGATAGTGTCTAATCGTTTCTACACAATAAGATGTAATTATAATCGTAGGAACGTTTACAATTATAGAAATAATTACGATCGTTTCGTTAGGCAATTATAATCATTCCCGCGTAACAGTGTTCGCAACACGGCGTTAACGTCGCAACGAGGTATGTAACCGAAAAGAACGAGCGGTACGTTAGACGGCCCTCCATGTACGTTCGGAAATCTTGGCCGGATAATTTACGGAATATCGTCGATAATAATATGTACACGTCCGTCGCGGCCTATTTTCCGGTGCCGGGCAAAATGTAATCGGGATACGATTCGGTTTTCAAAATTCGTTTTTGTCGTACGTTATCCGTAAATAGCGTGCCCGGACCAGGCCGAAACGAGTAGGGTGACGCGCGGCTTTTGCCCGTCGGCTCCTAAAATCCGCCGCCGCGGTTTACATGGAACCTAACCCTCTACTACGACGAAATGGAACGTTAAGCCGAGTTAATAAACGGTAAGCGTCTTTTTCAGCGACGCGAATATATTATTGTGTTCGTATTACGTATATTACACGCGTATCGCCTAAAATCGCCTAAATAGTAATCGTTTTGACGAAAATGTCGTTTCGTTTTTGTTTTTTGTTTTTTTATTAAGATTTTACGAAACGTTCGCGCGGTATTTTCCGTTTACGAAAAAGAAAATCGCTGACCGAGAAACGCGTTCTACGAACGGTAATTATCGTTTCGAAAATACGCGTCGATTATTTTTTCGCGCGTTTCGACGACAAAAAGCGACGGATATATATGGGCGGTAATTCGAAATCAATTAGTCGTACGAAAACCGAATAACGCGTTCTGGCTGCCTCGGGAATGAAATATTGCCGCAGGAAGACGTCACGCTGTAACCGCCGTCTTTGTACACATACCGTATACGGTGGGAGGATATATACTATTATGTTACGTACGGTGTGTACGTAACGAACGGCTGAATAATACGCCGACGGGGACGAAAAATGAAATTACACGCGGGAAACCGGAGCGGAAAAACGGGAAATTCGTATTTCGCGCACAATAGATGGCGCGTTTACCCGAGAAGAACGTCTGTCTCGGTATTTTGACGTTTCTCCGTCGGGGCCCGTTCCCGCGAAACGTCTGCCCGTGTTCCAAATGGCCGCCACTTTTTTCGAGGCTTCCGTCGGTTACCGGCCCGTCCTCTTACCCACCCGTGCGCCGTTCCGGTTGTTTTAGCGCGACAAATAGGCGCCGATTGTGCCACACACACACCCGAATCGCCGGTTAAGTGCCAACGACGCGCTAGTAAATACACTCCAAATACGTCCGCCGTTTGCTAATTATAAATTGTAATTACGAGTCAGCCGACGCGTCAATCGACGGACGGCCATCAAGATGGCTATCGGTGGAATACGTACCGGCGCCGAACGGCGGATCGTTTAAAAATCGTTTTACACGAAGCGGAAAACGCTTTGATCGAATAATATCACGACGTTATCGGGACACGCCGAAGTAAGTAATATCGTTGCCTAATTGCGCGTACTATATTTAGTACGTTTCGCGACAAATGTCCCTCGATAGGTGGCGCTAGTTGGCGGTTTTTAATCAAACCAGGGGTTCGCAATTTAGGCTGGAAAATAGTACGTATATATAATAATACGTATATTTTTTTTAAATATTTTACGTTATTTATACATTTTGTAAATAAATACGAAATTAGAAAAAAAATACGCGTGTTCAATGTTAAATTTCCCGCCATATTTACGTACTCGTTTTGGAAACCTTGACGAAAACCCGCCACCCAGCGCGTTGCTATCGAAGGACGTTTGTTGTGAAACGCACTAGTGGTAATAGTATTATTATAACGAATCCTTCTAATCTTCTTGCTCGCCCAGCTATTTAGGATCGGCCCCACCACCTTGGTACTCCTCCGCTTGACCCTTCCATCTTGCACATCATTCACGCACCCGCCAGCAGCCCCAACCTCATATCACGCTCGACCATTCGGTCTTCCCCGTTCTACTCTTATCACGAACGTTCCTAATACGGACGGAAATCGAACTTGTATCGAGAAAACACTCGCCGGACTAAGAGAAAACAACCACCACCGCTACTACTACTATTACCGCCGTTCTAACCGGAACAACAGGTCTGGTTATAAATCGTCGTCGATATAAAAAAAACGTTTAGCGGCGGATAACCCGACATTACGTATTTGGGAGAAATCGGTAAATCGTTCGTTTCGGGATTACCGTTGATAACTGGGGAACGCCGCGCGACGGATAATACGCGCGTACGTATTTGCGCAGATGGGTAAACGTGACGGCGAGGAACGACGTTTTCGCCGTAATAATAAAATACGCGGCGCGCGGTTTTTCGCGCCGAAACGTACGGACGACCGGGTGGCGGTGAAAAACACGGCGATTTACGATACGCGTATTTTATACGATACGTCTGCGGGCCCGGGGGGCTAACGACGATTTATTTCGTACGGTTCGTGTAACGGGAACGCGACGTTCGCGTACGATATTACGCCGAAGGTTTGTCGCGGTCGATCCGTATTTTTTTTTTTTTTTTTTTTTTTTCGCGACCTAACATTTTCGGTTTTTTCG
>JAIPRN010003733.1:0-19356 GCA_025469175.1 Geopemphigus sp. TES_GeoC_2020 | reverse complement strand
TATATATATATATATATATATATATTAAAATGGTGTATAGTGTACTTTGACTTTTATGAGTGAGATGTGTAATTTTTCATAAAATATCACGTTATTATTTTAGTGTTCATTTCTTTTTACCGTTTCATCTTAAATATTATAAAGTATATTTATTTTTTAGACACCCGTATAACCTTAAAGCATACCATCCGATATATAAGTTATATATAAGTATATATTATGTATCTATGTACGAACGTTTCTCGCAGTATATAAAGTATGTGTGTGTGTGTGTGTGTGTGTGTGTGTGTGTGTGATGTATAGTCGACTCGTGGTGCGTGTTCCGGTTGATGTGAAGGAAAAAACAACAAACACGTGAGTACACCCGCTGGCGGTTTCCATAGAGCTATTTACAAATCGAAGTACATTGAAGCACATCATACTCGGCTGGCGACGCCATAATCAATTATAAATAACAGTAATTATAATTGTTTCGCTCGTGCGCACGCCTGCGAGCGTACGCGCGTGTGTGTATATACTTATCCAGGATAGGGCCCTAAAGGGACGAAAATAATGTACGTATATTACAAGAACGTTTTGTTCCTATGTATTATAGTGCGAACACACTCGATGTTATCTGTGTATGTGGAGATTACTAATAACCTTAGATGTATAACGACGCAAAAATAATGTCTCTTTAGCTTATGAATAGGGCTAGGATTTATATTTATGAAAAAATGATAACATATGCGTTTGGTTTATTAAAAATATGATAGAATACACGTTTAAAAATCGAAAATATTTTTTAAAACGTTTTAAAAAATACTTTTTTAATAAAACTTAACGTGTTGTCAATGTTCGAATACTCTAGTTTCGTTATTTCATTCACTTTGTGTAGTCCATGAGCTACACAAGTCACATGTATCATATTTGAAAACGAAACAATTAGTGATTCGGTCATTTTCACCATTTATGACGCAACGTCAGTTAAAAATAAAAACAACGTTATTGTATTTAATCCCGTTCGGTCAATGTATGTTTAAAGTATTGTTAAATGATTTCCTCGCAATTTAATAATTACCTTTTAAAGGTTCCTTACAAGTTAATTAATACGACATAGAACATTTGTCTTCGTGCATCAGTCCAACTAAAACATTAGCCACATACCTTCCCGTCGACGTCTGTAGTTTCATCAATTGAAACATATACGGGAGCCCCTCTCCAATTTCTTCACAAATGCGGTCGATTATATCATTGTAAAGAACCGACACGCATTTTTTATGAATTATAGATTGATCCGGAACATGTTTACTAGTATACTTATCCAGAAATGTTTTGAAAGTCGTATTACGCATTTCCGTACGGTGGTTATCGGAAGCTTAGCTTAGCACGATATTAATTTAGGGAAAACGTCGAATTCTGATCTTCGTAGGCTTCATTTATAAATATTCATTTCACTTTTTGAATTACTAAGGCGTTTTGTTGTATTTAAATGTTGACTCACACGAAAGCGCTTATTTACTCTTTGATTATAAATATTACAAAATAAAGTTTTTCCATAGGTTTTAAAAACTATACTTGAACATTTTGCATTGACATTTCGTATTTTTGATATTTTCAATAATGAAACGAATATAATTCATAAACAACACGGCAACGCATACACGATAATCGATAACGACTATAACAAAACATACTAACTGTTGGCCGTAAGACGTATTGTCTATAATGATTCAATAGATAACTTTTGTTAAATTGAATAAAATAATATACAAAACAGGTATGCATCGATAAGGTAAGATATAAATTACATTTAGGTATTTGAGTAGTTTTATATAGCGTCAATATACAATACATGATGTCTCACGATGGAACGTTGTGTAACAAAATATACCGTAAAACACGCATTTTTCGCGTTTTGTAGTTCAAATATGGAGTAAAATTCATTTTATTCACGATACGCGAAAATATGCATATTATTCAAAACGTGCAAAAATACGCGAAACGAAACACAATTTATTTTAACACGAGGTGATTCGCGGACATTATTGGCAAATACATTAATCAGAAATCACAAAAAAAAACACCGGTGAATACGAATCTTAAGGCACTACTTATAAACAAACATTTGTCGCTTCACTCCGCAGGCTACGTGGAACGATTTTTTTTTGTAATCGGCATATCGCGTTTCGTATAATTTGTATTTAAAACCGAAATCGTTTTAAACGGAAAACAAAACGAAATTTTCAAAAATTATTCGATATATTCGTTTTTTCAATCGATTGACCATGTGAAGAAAATATTGTTGTTTCAACTATATTTTTTGTATTACGTACTTAGAAAAAACGCTAAAAAAGTGTCGAATAATACCTATCTATTTGTTACCCGAATAGAAAAATATTTATAAAAAGATTGTACTACCAAAAGTGTTAAAATACTTGTATTCAGACGCGTTGCATACAGTATTAACTATATATGAGATCATACGGAGCATATATATATTACGCTCTAATTCTAATGCTGTGAGTGGGAACGCAAATATTTAAAGACCCATACGTGGCGGAGAGTTTAATAAAAAAAAGTTCGTAATCGTGGTAAATGTCGGTTAGGTTAGGTTAGGTCAGGTTGATTGCTGATGTTACAATAGGAATCATGGTGACATTTAAATACGTCGCACGCCGCGACATTGTCCGGTAAGGGATATTTGTTCGGCGGGACCGCGGAGATGTGGGTGAGTGGGTTGACAATAAACACGCGGTATACGTACTTGTTGCAGTCTGCACCGTTGCTCTTACACCGGCACCTTCTCCTCCTCCTCCTCCTCCTCCTCCTCTTCCTCCTCCTCCTCTTCCTCCTTCTCCTCCTCTTCCTCCTCCTCCTCCTCCTCCACCACCGACACCGCCACCGACAACTAACCAGTCGGCAAACAGCCAATCGTCAGCTGGCGCGTAATCCCTGGCGACGCAATCTCCGGCCACCCCGTCCGGCCGCGTCATCTGAAGGGCGTGCAACGCGTCGCTGGTCATGGTGGCCAAGGGCTGTGGCTGCGGGTCGTCATCGTCCGAACCCCGTCGACGTCTGTTTCGCAGGGATGATTTCCGTTCGCCACAGCCGGAAACGGTTTTTTTCATCGCCTGTGAGACGCCGTCGTGAGTCCGACGCGACCAACAGCATGGCCAGCCGCGTCAGCTGTGCGCAACAGTGGTTGCGACAGCGCTGACGGCCGTGATGATGTTGGCGATGCCGGCGTCGCGGATCATTTGAATGGCACTGGGTACACTCGCGATATTCTTTAACCGTGGACTGTATACGAGAGAGCGCGTATACGCGCGCGCGCACACACACACACACACACACACACACACACGAACGCAACAGGTGCTCACCAGTGACAAAAATGTATCGGGCCGCAGTGACACGTCGACAAGAACAACACGAGAACGAAGAGAAAACTTGGAAAAAACGAACGAGTGTTACACAAAAACTCACACACATACACACACACGACACGCGGGAACACGAGAACTCGCGCACGTACGGTGCCTTAGTGGGATGCTGTGGGGTTGTGTGTGTGTGTGTGTGTGTGTGTGTGTGTAAGTAATAGGAGGTGGGAGGGTGGTGTGAGAGGGAGATCGACGAAACGGAAGATTCGAAACACGCGGTATGATGTCGCGGCAGTTATAACACGGAGACAGGCACCTGTTGCCGCGACAGCGTGCGCGGCGCAATAACAACAAATAACAACAACAATTTATTATAATGTGTACGGAACAACTGCACACGCGAGCGCGCTCGTCCGCATTCGTTCGCGTTCTGAGCCGCCGCCGCCGTCCGCGAAGGGTGCGGCGTCGCGTCCTATATGGCCCGACGTCGAGGCCTTTTCTTTAATTTTTTTCTCATTCTCGCGTACTACTGGGCCGGTTACGGCCGCGGCGCTGGCCGATCGGCCGCAGACCGCCCAGAGAGGTTAAGTCCGTAGGCGGGAAATTTCAAGGTTTCAACGAACCGCGGACACACACCGGCGTACGAAACGTGTCGCGTGGCTGGCGCTGACGTCACGAGCCGTTAGTAGCCGGTACACGTGACGTCACGCCGCGTATGTGGCGCGCGCACGAGAGCGTCACGTCGCAGCGGCGCCCGAAAACTGCTCGTACGGTTAGGTCGGCGTACCCGTAAGACCAATCTCGTCAGATGGGGGAGAGGGGCGGCTAGAAACCGATTTCGAGACAATCGTTACAACTCGATCGGTAAATTGAACGGAAACAGCCCTTCAGTTACGAACACCGAGTAAGACCGATATTGCGGATACGAAATCGAAAAAAATCACCGATAAAACGGAAATAAATTTGATTAGATTAGTCGACTCGCAATCGTATATTGATGGAGAGTCAAGAGAACTCGACGCTTTCCAACAATGTTACGAAACGAAAACCAATATATTCGTAAACGAAACGGTTGAAATTCAATTCGGGAATATTTAATAAAGCGTTTCGAACACGATTTGCCGACATTGGACTGTCATTTTTTCGGCTCTTTTTAACGATAGTATAATATTATCATTCGCGCAAACCGATTAGATTGAATGTCACCGCTTTTTAGCGTGTCTTAACAATATATACGAAATTACTCGAATTTTTTGTGTTATGATTGTATGGTTTAATTAACTTCGTCGAACAACTATGATCGATTGGTCTGACGAAATTTAAGCGATTTCCCTTTGTAAATTAACGAAAACTTTTATTTTCGTATTCGGATCGTTGGAAATATTAGAGCAGTGTATTTAAAAACGTTATTAAAAATTATTGTTCTCGGCGCTGTATAAATAATGTATTTAATATACAATACATTTATAGATAACAATAAATACATTTATTTTTAATAATTAATTGGGACGAGTCGTGATATTTTTGCTATACTTTCGACTTTCACTGGTAGCGCTACCAATTAAATTTACTATATATATATATATGTGTGTGTGTATGTGTGTGTGTGTGTGTGTGTGTGTGTGTGTGTGTGTGTGTGTGTGTGTGTGTGTGTGTGTGTGTGTGTGTGTGTGTGTAATACACATCGTCTTAACTGCGCACCGCGGGATAATAGCGCATTTCGATCATTCTCTACAACAATATCGTCGTTATTAGCTTTTAACACGACATTATGTGGGGCGACTCGTCGTCCAAGTAATTTTCACTCGCCAACTTTTCGCAAACGCCGTCACGCTTCGTTTTGCTTACGATGAAACTAGAATAACAGTCTTACACGTACACGTATTATTGATAATAACAGTACTTAAATTTCGCGGAAAAAACGAAATTTCAAAATTCGACGTCGACTTGCCAGATAAAAACGTATCTGTCTTTTTTCGCTTTTACAAATTTACCAAACGATCGTATAAAAAAAAAACGTGAATTTTACTCGATTCTTAATTAAATATCGCGAGTATCGTTAATTTGATCGAAGATTATTTTCGCGCGTTCGAGTAATATAAATATTTCCTTAGAAAAAACCACTGGATAAAATCAAATGACGTGCGATTAAACAAAAAACTACTGTATATATGTATATATATATATATATTTGTTACCAGAAATTAATATCGCATATAGAGATCATCCGAAATTAAAGTGGTTACAAACAAAATGTTAACGATTTTTCGTTTACGAATAAATATTAGACGAAAATCTATGTCATAAATAGTAGTCGCGTTTTTTAAATTACGTCGATTAGAAGGAACATTTAATTCCCGGCTTAAACATTTCTCGGATAATACTCGAAGAGAGTAAATGTCCGACGCGTTCTACGCCTACCTCTTCACATCGCTGTGTAATAAATTTAAACGTTCATAGTTCGGAAAATATTTACCAGATTTTGAATATCGACGCGTGTAAATACCGATAAGAATGTACGAATGTGTAAAAGAAATTGTTGGACGGGCTGCATTCAAATCAAAAGCCCACATAGTTCGAACGAAATCACTCCGTATGCGTAAACGACACGCGCGTGTTATGTACCTAATGAAATAATCATTTTTCCCGCGAACGGTTTTAGAAAAAAAATTGAAAAATTACGACGACTGGCAATCTAATTTATAATTAATGTGACAGTTAGTGGTTCGACCACTATAAGGCGAATATTATTGATGGTCAACGCAATGGTGACACGAAGTCGACTAATCCGTGAAGTTAAGTGTATAATATAAAAATGTATGACAGAGCGAAATCGAATTGATTTATCTCACGCTGTCTATTATTATACGACTGTAAAAACACTTAATTTAGCCAGTAATTGTTCGAACGTTTTCAACAAAAAAAATTTTTATATTAATTATAATATACATATAACTAATATATTTAACTTATGAAAATGTCCAATCAACTTATGAAACATTAAAAATATAAAGTACCTCAACTAGAATACGAAAAATTGAATAACATTTTTTTTACGCGAAACTAACGCGTATTATAAAAATAGATTTTATTTTTAATTTTATACATATAAATATACTTAAAAAAATCTGAGGTGATTACGAAATCTTAATAAATTTGTACACCGTCCAATTTTTCAATCTACGTATGTGACGTTTAAGATTAAAATAAATATATATTTTCGCGTACATAATAAATTCCGTGGTCAGTGTGAACATTACACAATAACGAAATTAACATAATGAATTTTCAAAAACTGTACCAAGTATATAACGACGTTCTCTTAACGGACATGTAATTTAGAATATTTATTTCTGAATCTAACTAAACTTATCACTTGTATATGATAATGATACTTAGAAACAACGCGATAATTACTGTTTTTCGTGGTAATAAACGTATGTATATAACGTACAAGATGAGATAGATTTTACGATCTATAAAATATCGTTATTGGTCTTGATCTTACAGTTACAAACTAGTAATTAAAACGGCAAATGTATATTGTATATATATATATATCATTGATGTTACGCAAAAAACATGATGCGCGATGGATTGTCAAGTTGATTTATATTTTTAACTCGGATAACGATTGTCAAAGATTTTTTTTTTTTATTATTTTTGTATAATTTAATAATGAATTTTATACGATATTCTCGTAGCGTAAATAGCAAGTTAGACATCGAATAAAATTATTAAAACGTCCTATTATTTTCTATTTTAAGTAATACGATTTAGGTTTGACTAAAATACGATGAAAAACTATAAAAATATTCACAACGAAAAAAAACACACGTTTAAAATTAACTCGCGAACGAAACAATAGATTTTCTATCAAACATTTTCAATCAGTATATATTAAATTAATTTCCGATCGAATACTTCCCAAAAGCAATGGAATATAACGCTAAGGTTAACAGAAATAATTAAATTCGTAGATAAAAAAAAATCAAAAGCCGACATTCACTAAATATACAACTCAGATCGTAGCTCATCGTGACTTGACCATGTTAAAAATAAAAATACCTCTTTCGCTTATACTGTTACGTAAACTTGCCAAAAATGAAAACTAAACTTATGAAGGTTAACTTAACGTTTTTTCGAAACGTGCTCGTTTTTCTTAATTTTTTACAACGTTTAAATTATTAACGTGTATAATCTTCTTTAATCCATCTATTGTACAATATTTCCTCGCCTATACACGTGGATGGGGAAAAGAGTACGTTGCTCTCACATAATCGTGAAACTTTAAGTAGTCCGATTAAAATGTTGTAAAAGTATTCTTTTAGAGACATATAACCGAGGGACTTTTACAAAATTCAAATTAATCGTATGGGCGCGTTACTGGATAGTTACTTTTAAAACACGGACGTTTCTATCTAAGGCCCAGATGTAAGCGAATCTATAAAGTACGGAGGACCGTATAAATCAAGAAATATATTATACAAAAAACTGAAATTCCATTAAGATTAATTTTCCGAAAATAAAATTTTCGAAAATATTTCTCCGTAATACGAACACTATATATTATTAAGCAATTATAATTAAACATTAATAAAATATGGAACGAAAGATAATTACGCGGAAACGTCGCTCCTCAATGAGGTTCCTGACGAACACATTTTTGATTTTTAAATATTATTCCCGCGTTCAATGTGTTTGCGTCGTTGTGTTCCGCGTAATTTTCTTCGACCACACTTTCCCCGAAACGATAAATATATTATTTCAAAAAAGTACCGTTCCGAGCGTTGTGCACGTGCCCGAATTTTATGAAATCAAAATCGTACCGGCCGCGAAGCGTGACGATTTCGTCGGAACAAAAGGCCTCCTCCAACAGTGACTATTTATACTATCACATTGGAGCCACTCTAATTGGAAAGAAATTCACGAATTACGCGGAGCTAGGACGTCTGATGAATGGCAACGATATTGTGTATTGCGTAATAACAAGGGAAAACATTCGTCGTTGCTTTAGTGATAATAAAAATACGTTCGCCGACGCATTTCGAATTGTATTTCGAGTTTTCGTTGTTAGTTGTTTTCTCTCTCGACCGGCTCGTCAAGACTTCATGTTTTCGCGCACGCGTTAAAAATAAGCCGCTGCCGAATCCGCGCGAAAAACGATGACGGGACTATTTTCGTCACTGGCGATCCTCGTTTGTGTAGCGTAAATTTAGAACTACAATAAAAATCTTGCGACGTCATAGTTGTGCGAGTCGTTATAATAATTATTTATGCTCAGTCTCCGCCGTTGGCCCGGTGGCAAAAATTCGCGCGCGAGATTTAAATTTATTTCGGTCGCACTTTCGCTCGGGGCCCATCCGTTTTTGAATATTATTTCGTCGAACGAGAGTTTATTATTAAGTCGCCGTCGACCGTGTTTATGATATATATATATATATATATATATATACGAAATGAACGCGTTATGTTTTATTGCTTTACACTCGGTCAGGACTTGGAACATTAAGAATTTTTATCAAATTGGGTTTTCGAAAATAAATATTCCCAGTTTTGCTTAAACGAAGCGTCTGAGAATTCGATATTACGTTTTAACTATTATGTATAACTGTTACAAATAGTATTCGGTAAACTCTTTTACAGAAATTAATTGAAAAAATTCAACGATCCTCAAACCGTTTTCTGAGTCTAATATTTAGTTGATGAGTGGTTCGGTGAGTAACACCAATAACGAACGTTCTTATATGTCCGAAATAAGACTAGTTTGATACTTTTTAAAAGAAATACCCGTTTTTTCGGTATGTGCCGTAAACGTTATGTCGCTGCAATGTATAGCGTTCGCAGGAAACTGAATACAAAATTAAGATTTTACTAAAAATAGGTTTGAAGTTGACAGCCATGCAGATAATAGCGTTTCTAGAATTTGGTTTCAATTCCCATTCTCTCCCGCCCCGGTAGATTTACGAGCGCGTAATTTCTTACGCGTAACATTTTATTAACGTACGTAAGAACAGTCGTCGTATACAATATAAAAATAACTAAACGAGGTATTCGAATTATAAGTAAAATAATTAAATAGGAACGTTATTTCTAATCGCGAATAATAATAGCTTTATTGCAAAACACTAACGAATATTCTCATTACTATTATTCTATAATAATGCAATAAGTTGCTTTTGACGTCGCTAAAACAGTTTACTTTTCGTAATTTATATATTTATTTACAATCTACACCAAACATATAATTTGAAGAGACGACGTGAAAAGAAAGAAAATACAGCGCTTACCCAACGGTGCTACCTGAGAGTTTACAAGTATTATTATTCGACTAATTTTCGATAGTATTATGAGTAAACTCGCCGTCTCTGTTCCAAATTAAAATACGTTATATTCAATAATTGTCTATTCGATGAATTGTATTAAATAATTTTGTAAGAATAAACATCGTAACAATTTACGCGTACCTCGAATTCAAATTATTTCCTAGTCCTACAGAATTGTCACCGACTACGATCTACTTAATCTGTTCCACATTTGTTGTCAAATTATTATTTCGCGTTGTATACCAATGCTCATCAGTATGGGCAGAGGTCATACAGAATTCGGAGGAGAGTTTCAAACCCATTCAATTCCCGAAACGAGAGTTTTCCGTTTAATTATTATATCTCTTTTTTCCTCTCTTCGTTGCCCTTTTTTCGATATTGGTACATATTTATTACCGTCGTCATTCTATTGTTCGTCACTGTACACTTCTGCACACTCCCACCGCGATATTTTCGGCACGTTAATTTGTCACGTACTATTTTCGTTTCGTACATAATTGTCGCTTTTATTTTTATATTTCGTTTTATTTTTATCTTTTGTATTCTGGTACGATTTCCAAATCGCTTCGATTTTGTCACGTGCGCGTCTTAACTGCGGCAAACAGTGATACGAATGTGAACAAAAAAACCGAAATATCTCTCGCTTTACGATATATGTTAAATCGTGTTTGAGTTATTTTCGATTGATCCGTTCGATTTTCGGTGACGGTACAACGGCGAACCACCAGACGCTGATCCTACACTATGGGTGACGCCAATTTTTGCCCGAAGCCGAAGATTTCCCGTGTCGTAGAACGTTTATTATTGCATAACATTGTGAATCGCGGATGATAGGATAGTGACCAGGATGTGTTATTAAACGATAAGCGAACAGGAAAACCCTGTGCCCGTCCTCTTTTGTACCCGTGTACACCATGCACGCGATATCGAAATATAGATTACTGTTTTTATACAATTTCGAACGATTGATTACAATTATATTATGTATTTTATCGGCGACGAGCAGTATCCGAAACGAGCCAATCAATATCAGAAATATTTTTCCCCATTTACATCGCGTGTACTAAATCGTACGCAGTTCGACGAAAACGAAATCATTTTTTTTTCTATATTACGTATACGCTCGGTGGTACACTAAATTATCTTAATTTCACCTTAGCTTTTTCGGAACGACAATTATGACGCGATTTACAAAGAAATTCGTAACGTCGAACAGTTGAAAACGTAAGGAAATCGGTCTACTTTTACATAGCAACTCCGTTCCATATTTATATACGTTTAATTATAAAATTGATTTTCGTTATCGTTTAAAAGCCGTCTTAAGTATTTAATAATAATTTTAAGCCGCAATTACTTTAAATAACGGGATAGAATTTTTTTATTATTTTACAAAAACACCGTTGAGGAGATTGAAGCCATTTCTTTATCGTTAAATCCGCAACCGGCTATTTATCAATATTTTCGTCGTCGAGAGGGCAACTTTTTCGAACAATTTCGCTCTTTCGAACCGTCAAATACGTCGTTTCGTAGTTATTACATATCGCCCATAAAGACTGGCAATTTTTTTTCGACTTTCGTTACTCATGCGTCGCAACTCCTACTCACGGATTTACCGATTTTTTACGCTATTCGAGCGTACACGCGGACGACAATACAACATTTTACAATCGCGCCGTATTATATATATATTGTATTAAATAATTTCCTTGGCCTTATTCGTCCGCCACGTTGTTTATATATTGTTAAATACCGTATTATAGTCCAGGTTGATTTTATAAATTTGTAACCGCGTATACCACAAATGGTAGTCAGTATATATATATATGTATGTATGTATATAAATGATGCGCGTGTTCTACACAAAGAAGGCGTCGATTTTGGTTTCTTTTAGCGTTTGCCCACGCGGTGGCTGGCACGCGATCGACGCGCACAAACGATTCATACATCTCTATTTGGTTCGCTGTGTTAAGAAACATCGTTCTAATAAGCAGACACAGCGAACCGTATGTTTAAAATGTTCACCGATGATAATGGCTTTTGCCGATTCTTAAGTCGTCGAACTCGGTATGTTTTTGTAATAATATGTTCATATTCCGTTCGTCGTATTATTTAGGTCATAAACGTGTCCCGGCCCTGTTTTGCTGTACTCCTGTATTCTATTTTTTTCGATACGATTCTCGTGTATTCGGGAATAGACAAAAAACATCTAGGCCTTCACAACTCGGTGATGGAGACGACGTGTGTTGCAAATTTTCTGAATGGAATGAATATTGAATAACGAGATACATTCTAAGGTGAACGGTACCAGATTTATAAACGAAAGACAATTGTAACAGATGAGTGAAGAAATGGCCTGACATTTCAAAATGAACAATATACGGGTAACTATCATTATTGAATCGAAGGAAAACTGTGAACGGGACGACTAATACGAACAACGACGAGCACAAGAAAAATCGTTTACGAAGAAATAAAGGGAGTTGCAATGGATTGAGAACTGTCGAGTTATTAAGCCGAACCGAAAATTGAAAAAAAAACGAAAAGACGCGTTCGCTATTCTATATAGACGAGCGTAAATTATTATTTGTTTCGTCGTGTCGCAGAATTTCACACGACGTGAAATATGATTTTTTTACGAACAAACGTGATATAAAAAAAAACTCGGCGTTAATAATAAGTGCCGCAATTCGTTACGAAATCTTTTTGAGATTTGAACGTACGCGAACTTTAAGATTTTCGTAAAATTTTCTGTTTCAACACAGACGTTTCGTACAAAAAATGTTGCTTAAAGTATTTAAATTAAAAAAATTAATATTTATCGACCCGTCGGTTAACGTATTATTGGTTTAATTCGAATCGCTACCACGCGTTCATCCGGTCAGCTCGTGACCCAATTATTGTAATACGCGCTCGTTCGTATTGTTTATTTTCGTTGCCTTGTTTCCCCTCCCCCACCTTTCCCTTCAGTCGACCAGCAATCTGTGGTCGGCGACGACGGCGGCGGCGGTATACTTTTGAGGCTTTTAATTCGGCGTTTTTATTTTTATTTTCGTAAAAACGTTTTCCCTCTCTGGACAAACTCCAACATCGAGCAAATGACGCATTGGCACGAAACTCCAGCGTCACGACGTTTTAATAATCAATTATTCGTTCGCGTAAATACGCGCGCGCCGTACGACACTGGCCGTCGCTAAAACCGTCAACACACACACACACACACACACACACACACACACACACACACACACACACACACACACACACACACACACACACACACACACACACACATAAACGCGCGCGCGCGCAAACCGCCGATCCATAAACTCAATTACACGCTGTCGGTATACTATTACACGAAATACAATTATCGCGTCGAGATTAGAATATTATACGTACGACCATTTTACACACACGCGCATGTATATATATATAATACGGGCGTTAAACCGGAGGAATTCTCGAAGCGCACCTTAACGTCATCGTGTCTTACTCGATGTATTATTATTATTATCGCCCGGTTAGTTTCGTCTTATTATCATAATTGTTTTCGGATATTGGTCCGTCGTGTTGCGCACGCGCTCGTACGAATGTCCGGACGGTGCCAAAATTATTATTATTCGCCGTTGTCCGTGCGCACGCGCGGACATTCCGCCGTAAATGCGGTCGAGAACTATCTTGCACGTTCCAGTACACGACGACGGACATATTTATAAAAATAAATCGTTCGGTCGCGGGCGATTCGTATATTTGAATTCAATAACGAAAATGCGCGGGTTCATGAAGTACCACCGACACATGTACGAACAATTCGCGTACAGCGTTTCGAAACACGTTTTTCGCATTTTTGTTCGAGTATAATTTTTTTTTTACGGAACCTACGTACGCGAAATAACTACCGAAACGGACGAAAAATGCCGATTATAATAATTTACGTAAATTAAGGACCAATTAAATCGTATTCGTTTTCGTCATATAAAACGGCCATGCCCAACGTTTTGTACTGGCATGTTAATATACACGTTTGCGGACGATTGTCTATTGTTAATCGTTTTTTTTCCGTTCGATCGAATACGATATATTATGGACACTTTTAACGCGTATTCTTTATATGGCTGATTATTATTATTATATCGTACACGCGCGCGTTTCGCGAACCCATGTTCGTTATAACGTGACAAGCGTATAGTCGTAGCCAGTTTTTTCCTCGCTATAAAATATACGATTGTCCGCGGAATTTTCGAATTTCCACAAATCAATTGAGTAAATACCCGCACGCTCTTTCCGTATCGTTGAAAATATATTATTATTAATACCTTAAATACGTTATAAAGTCGATGCGTCGCAATATGTATGTACACGCGCGCGCGTTTGTATATCACGATTATTAATATCGTTGTCCACCGCCGAATGACTTTAATCTGTAAATTTATAATTCATTCTCCGTGTAATAAAATACGACTAGTCAAATACTTCACTAAACAATTCGAGTAGAAAACCCAAAATAAATTACACGAAATTGACCGGGGGGACCTATGCACTTCACGAAACGTCGTCACGCGGATTACAAATCAGAATATTTGATTTTTAAAACGAACGACGAATTTGTCTATTTCGTATCTACGCGCGGTAATTTCGTTAAATATTTACCACAATCTGGTTCATAATTCGGACGTCCGGTTTACGGCAAAATCGTTTCACTAAGTGAACGCTACACACACTGAGTGAGTTTTTGTCATCACCAATCAGCGATTACATGTAAAGATTTTAAACGATTTGAATTCGGCGCGTTTTTTTTGTTATTAAATAATCCGCTGATAATCTAAAAGCTATTCCTATTTCTTTGTATACATATTCCTCGAAGGAATTTAAAATCTCGATTTCCAAACGGCGACGAATACGTTTTACTATACTATCTTCTAGAATTAAAATAATCGAACGAACGCTTTTTTCCAATTTTTTACATTCGGTTTACGAATAATCATTCCATAAATATTTGGCCATATATGTCCTTTTTCACGTAGTTTAGTAGAAATGGTCATTTACATCTGTATTACAACCATACATTTATATTCGATAGATATATTAGAAAACTGTTGTAACTACCTTGACCGGACGAGGACATTTAACTAGCGGACTTAAAAATGCCACCAAGTGGATACGTTTTTAACGTTCATCAACATGCCCGTGTCTCGAATTCCAATCAAATTTTCGTATAAAAGTACATTTACCGGGAATGAGTAATTCAAATGGTTGGACGCCGTTTCGAAATCAATACATTCGGTGTAGCTGTAATGAAAAATTGTAAAAAAAGAAGGAAGATAAAAATAACGAAAAAAATATCGAATAAAATGTGCAATTCCCGATATAAAGCGGCTCCCGGCTCGTGATAAAAAAAATATCATCCTGTACACAAGGTTATGATGTCCAATACGACGACGACCTGTTGCAGCAATATAACGAATAATGCCGATAATGCTTTAAGCGCTCGCATTATAAACATACATCGTTATATAGATTATTGAAATAATACAATTATCGGCTTTGTTCGGCTCACTTCGCCGCCGCCGCAGTTACAACGACGGCAAATAATATATATATATATTTAATAATAACGAATATATATTATTACAATTTACGGCGACGTAGTGTAATTTTACATATAATTATAACACGGGCGTTTGCTATTACATTGTTAACTATTCAGACAACGTTTATAACGTTATTAGAAGAAGATTATGAACGAATATGTTGACCGATCTAAACGACGAATGTAAACGTCGTATCTGCGTTACGTAGCCGTAATTGCTCCGCGTTTGCAGCAGCGTCTGCAGAAGTTGCGTGAAAGAGGAGAATAGTTAAACGAGAAAAACTCTAATACGACGAACGAGAGAAACTAAGCGGCGAATATTTTATCCGACGGCCCCAACGGCACGACGATTGTCTTAGGTTGCCGTCGCTACGTCGGGACGTATTATTGTACTGAAATCGTATGACGCGTACGTGTAACATTGTAATAACTCCGCCACGGTGGATGGCGAGTGTGCGTTTGTCGAATGAATGTTATCGGAATCGGACGATGAAAGGATCAACGTTGTGTATTGTTGGAAACGCGTCGCGCGCAGTCAGCGCGAGAAGAAAAATAAAATAAAAATTTGTTCGAAAACCGCGCGTACGGTTTTTCTACTCCCCTCCCTCCACCGAATCATTCGTAGTTGATTTTTTTTTACTTCTCTCCGCGTTACTAGTGGCGAACAAAAACACGACCGGCTCTTGTGTCAGCGTTTTGTCATACTGCTCGTTTCTTTTTGTCCTTGCGGTTTTCTTTTCTTGTTTGAAGAAGATATTATTATAATATGTTTTTAAATTTTCTCTCTTCCTTCGTTATACTTTCGTTCGAAAACGTTTTTAAACCAACAACACACGCGTTTGTACTTTGACCACGATGAACACGGGCATAACCCTTTTTCGCCAAAAAGGACTCCGATATGAATTTTAAACATTATTTAAATATTGCGTATAACGAAAAAACGTCGGTACTCATTTTTTCATACGCTCATCCCTATAATTGTTTTTCCAAATTATTTAAAAATAATAGTAGTTCAATATTCGATATTTTTCAAAAAACGTATCAAACTTTGTATTAGTATCGATGATTTATTACGAATATTTAGAAAAATGAATACGATGAGAATTATGGCGAAAAAGGTAAATAATTAATTTCATATTTAAATAACAAATTTTTACGCGCGAACACCGCGTATAGCGTACAACTATTGTACCGGAATAATAATAATAATAATAGTATTATTATTATAACTACTAATTATTGTTTTCAACGTTGCAGGGCGAGGAACATTCTCGGGAAATTGAACAAAACGATTAAGTTACTTTATAAGAACGTTTTTTTAAGATTCCTTTCTAAGAGTTTAAATTGTAAATACTAATATATATATATATATATACGGTGTTCAATTCGTCTTATGTATATATATATATATATATATATGATAGGAGTAAGGCGATATAATATTTCTGTAAATTTTAGTACGCGATTGTCGATTTCAAAGTACGTATATTTTTAATTACGCGTACGAACGTGCCAAATAATAATAGCATATTAATGGTGAAAAAGTACGATATATCGCAATCGCGTCAATTAAATGGCGGCCAACCACGTAGGTATAAATGTTTCGCCATATCAAATATGGACTAGCTCGATTATTTACCGTTGTTCGCGCGATTTACATATAATTAAAATCGACCTGTGTGCGATCCGTAGGTGGACAATAACTTTTCTTTTTTTCAAGTTTTTCTCATTATAAGATTAAAGATTACGCGATATTTATTTTATATAAACATAAAAACGATCGTCCTTATAAATATAAATAATAATACGTTTGAAAACGAGTGAAAATGCCCTTTCTATCATTCGTTTATTTATTGGTCGATTCGAAGTTTAACAAATTCGATAACGCTTATTCGATATAATAAATAGACGCGTTCTTTTCGTTTTATCGAACAAATAAATAACTGTCGACAAATACGCGTAGCGCATAGATAAAATTCTAGTTATAAAGTACGATTTCCGAGATATAATTGTCTGTCAACGCGAAAAGACACCTTTTTTGGAAAACGAAACGTTTTATAATCGCGTGATTTATTTATTACGGACATTTACACTCACTCGACGTATTCGCTAAACAACACAATATTAATACGCGCGTTGATTTTTAAAGGGAAGAAGTTCAAAAAGGAAAAACAAAAACAAATTTAACGTTCAATCGCGACTCCATTTCGCAACATTTAAACACGATTCGACGAGGGCTACAGAATGTAATATAAAACACCGGGGCCGCGTCCGCATTTTTGAACGAAAACAACCGTTACGTCTGGAACGGTGACGAGCGATATTAATATAATTATTGTACTGGCCGTTCGAAAACGTATCGATAAGCTTTCCGTCGAGTGCGAACGACAACGTCGACGCAAAATATTGTTAAAATAACGACGTTTCGTGTACAATACGTTACATTTGTATTGCACGCGTCTTGTTTTCTAGATTCACGAGATTATCGCACGCAGACGCGCAGTGGTCAGCCCAAAAACGTCGTTCTCAGCCAATCACTTCTATTGTACACGTAGATCTCAATCGATCACTACGTACACCGGACGTCGCATCATAAATGTGAAATCCAATCAAATCTCATACTGGCACGACGGTACAGACGCGTATTCTGTTATTCCTTACATTGTTCGTTTATTCGTCCAACCGATATGAATCGGCGATATAATTTTCTGAACCGCGATTTATTATTCTGATTACGAACGAGATAAACTTGCTGGCGCGTATAATACAAGGCCGGCATTTATCCGACGAGATTTTCAACACGTTTCATTTACCAGTACGTTATTGAATGGGGCAGCGCGAAGGTACAATTATTTTTACCGACCGTATTATATAGAAATATCTAAAACGAACGTTTGGTATTAAAAACCTATATTTTTTCCTACACTATATTTTACGGAACTTGCGTCGGTAAATTTTTTTTTCGTCGACCGTTCGAAGATAGTTCGGAGGAAACGGTATTACTATCCACGTGTTCGTTACGATAATACATTTATTTACGTACATTCGTTAGATATTATGTATAGTGATCAGATAAACAGGTAACAGTATAGCGAATTATCCAATTTAGCGTATTTACACAAACTTTTCTCGGTATCGAATAATTTTTCGAATACTTTCATTCTCGAGTATTTTTAAATACCGTTCAAAGCGCCGACCGATAGAAATGGTATAAGAAGTATACGTTTTTCAATATATTCGCTCTTCGCTTAACCGTACGATATTTAATAATAAATCGTCTTAATTTTTATCGTCCAAGTACACATACATATAATATACTTAAGTATATTTTTCTTTGTCAACTACTCTAATCACACGGCCGAAAGTATTAGACAGATAAAAAGTCAAAATCTTTCGGGACGTTCGAAATACATTTTTTTTAAATTAGAGCATTGTAAAAACACTTACCACCGCGATATTCGAGTAATTTATTTGATACCACACAATGGTTTACCCACGGATAAATGTTCGCTATCTCTGCGTTTTATACTGTTTGAAATTGAAACGCGTAACTCACCGGATTTTGAGAATTCCCGAGTTTAAATTCCGATTGATATCGATTTTTAATCGTCAAACCACCGACACGGTTATGACTATTGACGAGGGACCGAGGGAAATATTGAAATCGTTCGAAAGACCTACAGAACGGAAACGGGAGAAAGAGGTATCTAAAAGCGAATATTACGAAAACGATTCGTAATTCTCAAGGTGTATATAGCCGGTACTGTGTTAAAATGATCACCCTGTATATGTATATTGCCTGGCGTGTGTTTAATAGGTACGTATACGAAGTATGTAAAATCTACGATATTAATATTTTAACGGGTTACACGAGAGGCGAATGACAGTTTAATTAAACGTCGTTATGTTCAATTGATTATCTCGCGGCGCGGTGTAATATTAACGCACGCGTCATATTATGTGTTTGCGTTATTGCAGTCGGTAATTATAATATTATATATTTTCAAGAGACAAAATACGCGCGTCTTTTACGATATTTAATATATATATATATATGTATAATGTGCTCGACGCCCGC
>JAIPRN010003732.1:0-19367 GCA_025469175.1 Geopemphigus sp. TES_GeoC_2020 | reverse complement strand
TTTTTTGCCCTTGCATTTATGGTTACATTAGTAGAATCTGATGGTAAGTATAATTGAATATAATATTACGTATTTAAAATTTTAAATTAACAAAATCTATTCAAATATATGTAACCATTCGTTTTTTATACTTGCTTTGTAATTGTTATAAAGCTTTTATTTAACTACATTTTTTTTTTAGATTTGTTTAAAGGTAAATTACCGAAAATATTTTTTTAATCAAATTAATTTTCATATATATATAATACAAATGACCGAGCTTTGCACTGTATTTTTTTTTTTTGGAAAATCGCTTGAATAATATTTATTATAATAAAACGAACGATTCTTGTATATATATACAATAATTGCTCGTATAAAGGTATTAGATTGTAAATCTAATTACACCAAACACAAGATTATCACTGTACGCATATTTTGTATATAGTTGGAATCTCTACGATAATTTTAACTGTTTGAACGAATTTTTTTCGTTTTCGACGTTTATATGGCAAAAAGTGAAATATCGAATACGCATAACGCCGTCAATTCTTAACCGATTTTCTTTTTCTTTGCGTCGTTGGATTTGTCACATCGAGATCTTGAACTTGAGCCCCCTCTTGAGGATCTACGACAATTACAACTGATTTGAAAAAAATTTGAAATTCGAAAAAGTGCTGTCACGTCCGTGATTAAATTTATCTTGTGAATCTGATTAAACCAAACGCAAGGTCATCGCCGTACGCATATTCGGTCAAAAGTTCGAATCTCTATGACGTTTTTTGCGGTTTTTACGAATATTTTTCTTTTTTAACGTTTATATGGTGAATAGCAAAAACGCGAAATGCCATATCTCAGTCAATATTCAACCGATTTGCGTTTTGTTTACGTCATTGAATTCGTTTCATCAAGACCTTGAATATAAACCCCAATTCAAAGGCCAATAACAATTAGAAAAAGTAAAAAATCTACGAATTTTGAAAGAGTGCTTTTATGATCGCCATTAAATTTATATTGTAAATCTAATTACACCAAACGCAATATTATCGCCGTACGCATATTTGGTATAAAGTTGGAATTTCTAGAAAAATTTTAACCGTTCAAACGAATTTTGTTTGTTTTCGACGTTCATATGGCGAAAAGTGGAAAAGTAAAAATGAAACTTAGCTAGATCTATTTATTGCCCTCGAACCCCCTGCTTACTAAATTTCATGAAAATTGTTGGAGTCGTTTCCGAGATTCAGATTATATATATATACGAAAATTGCTTGTTTAAAGGTATTAGATATATATAATAAATAATTAATTTTTTAGTATCTTCTTTGGATGAAATAATTATCGGGACATATTTCAATTGATAAAATATTACAATTTTTTGAAATTTATAACTATTAATTTTAAATTAATAAACGAATTAATTTCAATTACGATATTCATTTTTACTATCATTTGTAAAAATGGTTAGGAGATATGAAATTTATTTGTTTGATATTTCTTTTTAATGTTTTATTATTATAAAATTACATGTTTCCATGAATTTCTTTTATTTTTATAAATTTAGTATCAATATTATAAGAGTTTTTTTAATATATTAGATTGTATAAGTAAGTTTAATAATATACGTATATATGATACATATTTTTAATTTCTTATAGAATTGTTAAAAAATGTAATTGATTTAAATGTAATGCCAACTTCTGGTAACAATTTACGTTGTTTAAAATTCTATTTGTTTCAAATTATATAAATCATATTTTAACTATTATAGAAATCATAAAATTATAAATATTGGCGATTTACTTAGCTAACGATTATCAATATAATAAATCTAAGTAATACGTTTGAAGAAAATATTTATATATTATCCAAGTTTTTAATTTTTGTAATTTATATATATATATATATATATATATTAAAGCAGTTAACATCTGACATTTGAAATTCATTGTTATTCTGCATTTAGTTTTAATACAATAGATACTGGTTTCATTTATCTTGTTTTTCCTTAATTACAATTCTGATCGATTCATGTCAATACATTTTACATTAATGATAAAAATTTTATAATTCTAGTAATTACTACATTGAATTGTATGACTAGTTTATAATTATATCTTATTTGTACATCAAATAACTATTAAGGAAAACTTAAAGTTGGGTATTTTAATGGTAAGTATTATATAAATAATTAAATATAATATGGGAAAAACGTAACAAAGTTATGTTTGGTATACATATTTTTTTATTATTACGAAAAATGTTTAATTGTTTTAATATATTTTTATCTTTTTTTCGTATAGAAAATCAAACTGGAATTGAAGCATTCAATAATGGATATTACAATTTAAGTAAGTACCATGCATTACATATACAGAATACATATATATTTTTTTAATTTTGTACGTTGTACCTTAAAATTTATTATGCAAACATGCTTGTAAATAATTATTTTTATAAATTCACATGCATAATATATATCAATACTATTACGAGAAGATTTAAGAATGCGGAAAATTTAAATTAAATTGAATTAATTTTAAATTTCAATTTTCTTAATATACAAAAACAATAATGTGTAATATTTGTAATTTAAACAATTCTTAAGTTTTTTTCTATTCGACATACAATATTTAAGTACATTCTTGGTTTATAACTGCGTATTTTTTAACTAAAAAATTAGTGTTTGATATAATGCACGAGTAGTATATATGTATATTATTATATATTTAAATGTTAAATTAAGAAATTATCTTTAGATCAGTGTTTTCTTACTGGTATACTGCCTACATATTATACTGTGAGGTCTCTATATATGTGCCAGGAAATTTAATGGTAGCCTTATTAATAATAAACATTGTAGGTAAAATTTAGAAAAAATAAAAATATAAGTTACATTTTCCAAATCTTCGAATACCTGATCCATTATATTTTGATAAATGGTAGCATTTTCTTTGACGATCGCCATCAAAATATAAAATCGATCATCAGTGATCATATTGGAAGATGAAATGAAGGTGAACTTGCTAGTATACAAATACTAGAGTATCAATATAATAAAAGACTAATATTAATCAATTAGTGTCAAATGTGCCGTGGCTAAATACAAATTGTAATTACTTTATTATGAGGTTATAGGAGGTTGGGAAACACTAGTCTACATAGAAAAACACATTTTGTAAATCAAACTTTTCTAAGACATATTATCAGAGGACTAATCGGGACTTAAAAAAAATATGGGTACGAGAGAAGTGATATTGGCGTTAACATTAATAGCGGAAAAAAGAATACGGAAAGATAAGTCAACGTTTATTGCCTTAGTTGACATTGAGAAGGTATTCAATAATGTAAACTGGGAAATAATGTTTAAAATGTTGAAAAGATCTGGAGTTGCAACCACGGAAAGAAAACTGCTATATCAATCGTATAAAAATGAAATAGCAATCATAAAAATGGGAGATATTCAAAAGAGTCCAAGATAAAGAAAGGTGTTCGATAAGGATGTACATTATCACCTTTAATATTTAATGTTTACATTCAAGAGGTCATAGACATTATAAGAGAGGACACAGCTAGGAAGGTAAACGGTCACAGAATAGACATGCTGAGATTCGCGGACGACATTGCAATAATAGCGGAGAATGAAAAAGACCTAGAAAAGATCTTAGGAACACTAGAACAGGCGATGGAAAAAGACTTACATATAAAAATAAACGCAAAGAAGACGAAAGTTCTAGTATGTAGTAGAGACAATAACATAAGAACAAAAATTAAATTAAAGAGTGATGAAACTGTAGAACAAGTAGATTTCATATATTTGGGTAGTACTATAAGCTCAGATGGGAGATGCAAAAAGGAAATTATAAAGAGAATATGCCAAGCTAAGGTGGCATTTAATAAGAAAAGAAGTGTTTTTACTTCAAGGAAGAATGACCTTAGTACTAGGAGGAATCTACTAAAAACATACATCTGGAGCGTCATGTTATATGGATGCGAAACATGGACTATTGCAAACGAAGAAATGAGAAGAATAGAGGAATTCGAAATGCGGTGCTAGAGAAGGATGAAAAAGATAAGTTGGACTGATAGAATTACTAATGAAGAACTTTTAGAGAGGTTATCTGAGAGGAAATTAATATGGAAGAGTATACAGAAAAGACGAAATGAATTAATAAGTCATATTGTAAGACACCATGGGTTGCTATTACTAATCTTAAAAGGAATAATTGATGGAAAAAATCATAGAGTAAGACCAAGATTAAAATATATAAGTCAGATAATAGAAGATCAAGGATGTAATTCATATCAAGAGTTGAATAAGAAGGCTAGTGATAGAGAAACATGGAAGTTGCTGCAAACCAATCATTAGATTGAATTCTGCAGAGAATTTTTTAAATTGATCACTGCTTAACTGTTTTATATTCGTATTCACGAATACAAAATAGATAGTAAATAAAGTATATATATACTTTATGTAAATATAAAATAATAGATACTAAGACTTTAACTAGGAAAAACTTTCAATCTCACATCAATATATTAAATATCACTTTATTCATTAACAGTAGTATTGATTTATTATATCGTTATTAAAATTAATATTAATCATGGTTATCCTTAATATTATATATTTTATATAAAAATAAACTATTTAAGTATGCAATTTAATAAACAAAAATTTGTAAAATTTATTATTAATAGCGTCGAAATTCTTAGGTCATCGAAAAATTGGTAACAATTTTAACTTAATATAATACATATAGTATAGTTCACATTTGATAAATTAATTTTTTGTGTATATTACTTCAATGGCATTCAAAATTATTTATTATTAGAATAAATAAGAATTATGAGTAATTATAATATATAATTATATGTTATTTATATTAAAATGTATATATTTTTAGATATTTTAAGAACATATTATCTTATACTCTTCAATATATCTGTACGATGTAAGTATTGATATGGTGAATACATATCAGTCCTAAATGAATATTATAATAACAATAATATATAATTACACAAATATAATTCATTTTTCGATTTTTAAAAACGGATAATAGCAAAACTATTCAAATCAAAATAAAATTATCCGCTTTTTAGATTTTAATAATGAACGTATCCTTAATCCAATAAGTTGGTGTCAGGCAAATTATGAAAAAAGTTAGTACGAAGTAAAGAATTAATATATTCGTGTTAATGTTTTAAAAACTAATATCTAGAATACACGATTTTTATTCTACGAAACAAAATATATAGGATACGTAATTAATTTTTATTAGTCAAATGCTAATGTACAAAAGGTATATTTTATACCCTCTGTAAAAATATTTGTTTTATTTATTATATTATTTTATTTATTTTAATAGCCTTAGATTGCCAAAGTAAGATATTTTGTGAATAAAATACCTACTTACGAAATGTACTTTGTCTGATATAATAATTAAATAATTTTTATGGGCATAATGTTATACTTGTCAGTTATTTATTATTCAAATACTAGTGTTATATATATATATATATAGTCGGTCTGGCGACACTGCGTAGCTCGGCTCTATGTCCATATTTTTTCCTTTTCCTTCTTTTTTCTTTCTCTTTTATTTCTTCGTTAATTTTTTATGATAGTTTTTTCTTTGGCTGACAAAATTATTAAAATATTGTTCTTGATAAAATAAAAAAATAAACATGGACCTAGAGTTGGGCTATGTAATATCGCCAGGCCGATTAGGTGCCACACACACACACACACACACACACACACATATATATATATATATATATATTCACAATAAAAATGACATCCTTACCTATATTCCAAATCACACTTACATCTACTTTATAATGTAAAAAACACATCTTTATTTTTGTCAATTCTTAAATAAAATAACATATTCATACACAGGTTTTATTTTATTTACACTAAATACAACGATTTAAATCAAAAACATTTTAGATGACTTGGCAAAAGGAGGTTTTAAAAGTATGTAATTATATTATACATCGAATAAATATTTAATACTTTGGCTTAAGCTATTACAATTTAAAAGTAATTGTAATAATGTGAAAATTATATTGTGAAAAATTTTATTTGTAAATAATTAATATAAAATTGATAAATAAATAAATTTTATTTTTAATCACAGAAATACATGAAAAAAGCTTTGATTCTTTCAAATTTGCATATAAAAGTTTATGTAAGTTTATAAAAACATATTGATATTCCAATATATTATTATGAACCCTCACGAAATAATATTAAGAGTGCTATGAACTCCTGCGAAATAGTATTTAGTATGTTATATATTAACTCTTGCGAAACGGTAATAAATTATTGCTATTTAGACAAATTCCTGTCTGCCGTCGCATCGTCTAACGGTGGTCCGAAAGTGTGCGACGTCAGTCGAATTAATCTTTGCGAAATGAATAAATATCCGCTATTTATACAATTTACTGCCACCGTCGCATCGTGACACAGTTGTCCAAAAGTGTGCGACGTCAGTCGAGTCCTTCAAGTCCTAACGAGTAGCTTAGTTACTGTAAGGATATAATAATTGTATATTATAATAATATACTCGACTCATTAACTTTGTACAACTTTGAACGACTCGTGTGCTCCTAAACAAAACCACCACTAAATCTCAACAATAATATAGTAATGTACTCGTTAAAAAAAATAAAACCAATAAATCGAAATATATCAATTTATGTCCTATGATATTCTTATTCCGAAAATAAATTTTAAAATGTCTATAATAATATCCTTTTTTGAGATAAATCTGATGAGCTATAATAATAGTTTACAATTTATTATAATAATATAAATCTATATTTGTAATATATATATAAATTCTATGACATACAAATGTATTGTGAAATTAGTCACGTAATTAATATATTATCCTTGTAATGTTTTTAATAATACGAAATAGTATAAAAATACTTGTATGGAATAAATTATTTAAAACAATAGTAAATAAAACCAAATCTATTTAATTATTATTATATTATTATATTATATTACATTATTTATATAAAACTATGATAATACATAATTTACGTTGTTTAATGAAAATTTAAATTCTACAAAATTATTGTAATGAGCCCATAAAATAATTTGTATTTGTCTAGCAATTAAAATTATATCTAGCAAAAACGGTAAGTCATATATTTTTATAATTTTAATTTTGAAATTAATCTCATAACTTCAAACAATCAACTAATAATTTATGATGAAAATGCGTAATATATTATTAAATTATTATTATTATATATATATATATATATATATATTAAATAATTTAATGGTAGAATAATAAGTAAACACTCATTTATTATTTGTTAAGATCGAAGGAAAAATAATTGAAATAAAGAAAATTAATGTGTATTTTTTGAGCTAAAATGCCTTCTTTATTTTTCATTATAGTCTTCATTCACAGATATACATTTCTTTTCTTCATACCTTCACTAAATTATGTAGAGTATTTGTTCCTGATACAAATCTTTACTGCTTACTGTCTTCTTAATCCAATGTAAAATGGGTGCTTTTAAGGTCCGTTTTTGAGATCTAATTATAAGTGGAAGTCACGGAGTGTGAAATTGTGAGAAATATGTTAAACGTCCTTGAACATAAAAAGTTCTGACAAATTGTTTAAAAGCAACACTGCTGATATGTGAGGTCGTATGTTATTGTGTTGTAACAAAATTATTTCAGTAGATCCCCGAGTGATACACCATTTCCTTAATGTTTTCAATATTTTCGTGCATCAGGCATATACTATAATTGTTCATTTTTCCGTTAATCAATCCATAAGATAGACTTAATTATAGAATTAATCATTCCTCGTTATTGAAATATTGTTAACATTACGGTTGCATTAGACTTCATTCTGACATGTACTGACTAAAAAATTGTAAACGATATAATAACTATTATTAGACATAAAGTGATAGTCTATATCTCGTTTCAATTGCAATATATATGTGATTATGTGCTATTCACCATTAATTCTTTGTACGAAATTATAAATGTAATGTTTGATACTGTATATTACCTATTTTTTTTATATAGAATATACACAAAAATACTTTCACTACATAATTGACACGTTTAATCAAATAATTGGTACGTATATATTAACAATTATAATTTATAATTAATAATAATTCTTTCTCTCTCTCTAACCTTCTCCTTTATACATCTATGTATAAAAAATAATTTGTAGTCTTAAAGAAAATTAGTTATTTTAGTTCATACTTCCAATATACGTTTACAAAAGTTATCTATTTTTCTAATATTTAATTTTATTTAGTTAATAAATACTTCAAAAGTCCATCAGAACATTGTCAAAAAAAAAGTCAAAAAGCTCTTGATAATAGTAGTCAGCCCAACGATTCCAATAAAGATATTGAAGATGCAATACAAGATGAAGGAGAAGCATCAAATGAAGGAGAAGCATCAAATGAAGGAGAAGCATCAAATGAAGGAGAAGCATCAAATGAAGGAGAAGCATCAAATGAAGGAGAAGCATCAAATGAAGGATCTAGTAGTTATGTATTCGATCTCAATAATTTACCAAATGAGTAGTTCAAACTTTAAATTAATCCAACAATTGTGAAGTGAACATTGTGGCTTCGATCTTGAGACAAAATATTATTTATAAATTTAATCATGGTACCGAATTAAAATATATTAAATTCGAAATTGTTAAATTGTTAATATTCTTTATATTCTGAAATTTAATCTAACATTAATTTTATAGAAAGAAAATACTATTTTATATCAATATAATCGTTGTATTTCAAAGGAATTTTACATCGTTATTTATAACATAATATTGTCAATAATTTTATAAGTAATTATATTCACTTTCACTATGTTTGATTTCTAATAAAGTACTTTATTAGTTATTTCCCACGTAATAAATTTATACACATATATGACATATATATCATGTCATTTACAGTTTATATTTTCATCGAATACATATTGTTTAATTTATTAAAATTTATTAAATTGCTCTTACAAGAACAAATTTGTTAAATCGTAGTCCGTTTAGTGTCGCGCATCGTGACAAAAGTCGACATATCATTCAGTAAGGTGTGTATCATATTCTTCTTGTGTAGATCGTTATTTGAGCTTTACTTAAGATATCTAGAAGAAGTGATTATCGAACGTGAAATAAACTTACGATATAACTGACGTTATATTACCTCATTAAAAATAATATTTCACTCACATATTTACACATTACACGAATAACTATAACAATATATAATAACATAATAATTGTATACTTCAAAACTGGATATAATGAAAATACATTAATAATAATAATAAATATCAATATTTTCGGAAACAGAATTATAACACGAATACTATCCTTAAGTAATATATATATATATATGTAAAGAAAAATATTATTTTCTTACATTTAAATTTTCCTGCGCAACAAACCTCTTTGAGTTTGACCATTTTGTTATTCTATGGTATAGACAAAGATAAGCTTAAAAGCTTATCGTTGTAGACGTGTGAAAACGTATAAAATAAATACTATTGTTAATTGCGTAAAAGAATATTCTAATTGTGATTCAGAAACTGACATTGTTATTAATAACATTAAATGTCGTTTCTTTTCTTACAGGTATGTAAGGTTTTGTTCCTAAAATATTTTATTTAATGTAAACTTAGATAAGATGTAAATTAAGACAATAAATCTTTCCTTACAGAAACTCAATTGTGTTTGATTGACTGTGTCGTCTGAACCACAGAAATATTTTGGAAAGTATCTTATATATACTAAAAAATAGTGATTAAAAAGAGGAATATATTATTAGTATTTATACCTGTTTAAGTAATATATAATAATTATATACTAGAAACAAAACACGTATCAGTTTACGATACGACGACGATGCTATAGCCACGAAGAAATTTAAGTCATGTTTAACAAAGGAAATATAGGAATTTTACTGGTAAAACTCTTTAACAATAATATTCGTTGTCTCGTTAATTATTAAAATAGGAAATAATCGAAATATAATAACCAAAATATCCAAGATTATGTTGCCTTTAATTAAATAATAATGCTTAGAAACGGTAAATGAACAACACTTATATTTTTTGACTAGTATAACTAATATTTATGAATTGGTTTCTGTGCATTATGGAAAATTAAATTTTGATATGTACCTCAGTAGTACAGCTTTTAATATTTTTAGTATAATTAATAGTATTAATTATATATTTTAATAAAATATCCACATATTATACCCTCACAATAACGATATCTATATAATGAAGTATATATATTTCGCTTAATGAAAATACATTTATGAGTACAACAATTTGAACACGTACACAATTTTGAATTCAAATTATTTTAATTTACTAAAAAAAATTAATTTTTAATAAATTATTGACATGACATAATTACTGATTAATACAAAAATAGTAATAATTTATGGATGAAGTTACAATCGAAGATAGAAACGCGAACAACAATTGTTTGTACTATAACAGTATCGCTACATACGGATACCATTAACTAGTTGTGTTGATAATTTATGTATGGCATAAATATGCACAGGTGAGTTTTATTACAATTATAATTATACATAAACAAGTTTAGTAATTTAAAATCGCAAACGTATAGTTTCGTGAACTATCATCGTAACGACAATAACATTAACGATTATAATTTAATAACACAATATAAATAATAGTTATATTCTTAATAATGAATATATATTATTAATAGATTGTAATGTAATAAATGTTCGTAATATGTATCGTCGTTGTAATTAGTAAATATATGAGTGAAAAGTGATAATTTAATGAAAGAATAACAAACTTTAATAGTTAAAAAATCATATTATTAAATCATTTTAAACATTAAATATACACACTCGTATGCGCATAAATATTTTTTATTCTATATACATAAAAATGGTGTTAAATATAATATTAGAATATTTGTATATTATATTATGTTCTACAATAGTTGAATACATTTAAGGTTTCAATTATTCTTCATTTGGTAACGTATTTAGGTCAAATAAATATCTATTAGATCCTCCCGCCGCTATTTCTTCTGTAGCTTGATTTGTATCTTGGTTATTACTATTAAGGTCAATAGGATTACCGTCACTATCGAAAACTATTGGTTTAAACCATGTATCTTCGCAAAATTTTTTTGGACTTTTGATATTTCTATGAACTAAATGAAATTAAACAGTAGATAATTTTAAGATAATTGCCTATAAATGAAAATAATAAGAACGAAATAAGATATAAGTATTATTTTTCTTTACAATATTTATATAGACTACAATTAGATACCCAACATAAGTTTAATACGTGTGTTACATCTTGAATAAAAAGCGCTAAAAATGATCAATAAACCCCTTTAGAAGCAGAGAAAATCAGTACTGCGAAATCCCGTGGTCAGTATTACATAATAAGAGTGGCTAATCAAATATATATACGATGGCCAATATTTATATAAACCGTCTTTAAAATATATTCGCCGTAAATATACAAATTATGTGTCGTAGGTAAGTAATTATATTATATTAACTTTTTCTAAATTTGTGATTTTGGATTTATATTATTTTGGAATACTACAATATTAAAATGTTTAAACAATTTATTGAGATTTAATTCTAATACTTGAAGAGTTATTAGTCAAATATTATAGCACGTGCTCTCATTGTTTTTACTAGAAATTAATAAAAAAAACAATATATCGAAGTGGTCACGAGAGTGACTAATAAAAATATTTTGATATCCGGACCATCTCGTGTCATTCCGTAGTTTGTATTGCGATTATCCTATGCAATTCCTGACGCATAAGCTTCTGATAAAACTCCCAATTCAAACGTTAAGATAAAAGTCGCTATTAAGCGTCATTTAAATAAATGACGTCCTTTAATATATTAAAATATCAATCATCAAATAATGTCATAATTAACTTTACGAAATTACAAAATGAAACACGTTAATGTTATTTGAGCTAAACAGATATACTTTTCTCAATTCAAATTCAGGTCAACAACCAATTCATTATGTGCCTGGCACATAATAACCTACACTTTCTATATAAATTAATTTCGGGAATAAAATGTCGATATTAAATATTAATATTTAAAAATTGGGTTTGTAGGATATATACAAATTACGCGTTTATTGAGAACTAACACGTAACAATTATTAGGACAGATTGTCTACTTAGGAAACTGTTATAAAATGGAAATTAACATTAACATTTACGTCATAAATGTTAGACTTAAAATTGATTTTAAATGTCAAAACTGATGATAATGATTACACAAAGAACATTGGTATATTATATATAAAAAGTAATTTGGTGATTCTAATCCGAATATATGGATACAAAATGAGCTCTCGATTTTTTTCAACATTTTAAATATTTTAATTTTTAAAAGAGTTGACTACAGTGTAAGGATATAAGTATATACTATTTATAAATCCGAGCCCAATGTAAAATACGATCGCCCGAAATTGTATAATTTAACGATAAAAACATAATTCGATATATTCCGGAATGAAAAGCATAAATTAACTTAATCTAACCGATGAATACCCTATTTAAATACTAAAATATACTAATTTCAACTAAAAGATTAATAAACATTATGATTGCTAAACATATGTTTATTATATAATTCATTTTATTCAATATAAATTTATTGTTGTTAATTACGTTCAAATTAAATCACGAGTGTTTTAAAAATAAAGACTTAAGAACAAAATTCTTAATTGTATTTATGTATTTTTTTATCGTCGTTAATTAAAAATCTAAATTTTTAATACATACCTACTTGTGTTATAAACGTTGTTATCATGTAAACGAAATATTCTGTCAATGTTCCTAAAAAGTATATATATAATACATTATACAAAACTGTACGTTATATATAATTTTATTTAATTTGTAATAAGCGTATTGCCTATAAAAATATATAAAACATTATTATCTTAAATTAAAAGTAGTTGTATGAAATCGCATGAGAATCATATCTAAATTATTGATTGTCCCCCAAAAATCATAATAATATTTAACTTACTATTTCTAGACGCTGCTAATAGTGCTAAACAAAAAATAATATTTATAACTATTTCAGACGCTTTGATAACTTATTTAGTACATATGTTTTAATTAAATGTTATAGATAATAATAATATTTATATCGTAATAGTTTGGAAAATATATACCAATAAATATTATGCTACAAAAGTATCTGTATAATAATTATGCTCATTATAATATTAAACTATAAGGATGACATAATTACCGTGTATCAAATTACGTAGTTTAATTAAATATCTTACAACATATGTTCATATTTAACAATTCTTTAGTGAAATTAAGTTTTGTATACGGTTAACGTATTTAGATAAAGTAATATTTTCTACTAATCACCAAAATTATCGAATCCAAATTCTATTTTTGTTTTTTAAATTTCGCTTTTGAAATTATAAGATACAGACTGTATTATAGAATATAAACTGATAAATTTTAAGTTATTCGGTTTACTATGAAGTTTTTAGACTTATAATTACATGTTTTTAAAAACTAATACGATCTAATATACTTACACAGATGATAATATGCGTACTTAAAAGCTTTTAAGCTATCTTTCTCTGTGAATAAGAATACAATTTAATGGCTCAATAAATTATGTTAATCATCATCATCGTCATCTCCCTCGCCTTTATCCCATCTATTTGGGATCGACCACCTTTGTCCTAAACCTCCATTTGGCCCGATCTCCCACATCATCCATGCACACACCAGCAGTCCTCATATCGTATTCACCCGCTTCTTCTTTGGTCTTTCCTCTTCTTCCTTCAATATTCATTTCCATAACAGTTCTTACTGCTTCCGACTCTTCTCTCTTTATAACATGCCCAAGTCTATTCTCCCTCATTTTATCCATTTTACTCCAATTCTTCCTCTTATGTATTCGTTTCTTATCCTATCTTCTCTTGTCACCCCACTCATCCATCTAAGCATTCTCATTTCTGCTACACTCATTCTCTACTCTATTTTCTTGTCCACTGCCCAACACTCTGAACCATATAACATAGCTGGTCTCACTAAACTTTTATAAAACTTACCTTTCAACCTCATTGGGATCCTTTTATTGCACACACCCCAGACGCTTCTCTCCACTTTATCCACCCACACTTAGTCTTATGTTTAATCTCCTCGTCCAACCGCCCCCCCCGTTCTTTTCTACAAACGATCCTAAATACTTAAAACTCTCAGCCTCACTTACCTCGTCCCCGTTTATTGTCATTACACTCCTCGCTACATCGACTTGTTCTCTTTCACCAAACTCATACTCTATATACTCAGTATTACTTCTAATTACCCTTAATCCCTTTCTTTTCAGCGCTAATCACCACACATTCAGCCTTTGGTTAACTTCCTCCCTATTTTCTCCTACCAACACTATGTCATCCGCAAATAGCATACATTGTATATTATATATTACTTCGTCGAACTTACAATTGCACTTTAATGTCATATCTAGGTGATGTGAGAATCGGCGAGTCAAAATAAATCAAAATAAAGTCAGATATTTGAGTTTAAATCTATATAAAAGACTGATTTGGAACCCATATTCAAACTAAGAGACCGACATACATTAACGGACACGATATTATGCGAAACTACTAATATTTATATCGTACTATTGGTTACACTGATATATTATGCAGGATATTTCTTATCGGTCTCAATAACACTGTTTATCAAACGTCATAACTACAAAATTTAAATATTTGATCCACTTAATCAATTTAATATCGGAATAACTATTAGTACCCCTATGCAAAGGGATCAGAATACTTCTACGGCTTCCTTAGCCGATCGTAAAAGGCGACTAAAGAGGTTACGTCAGGTCGACAGCCGATGTAAAATAGTGTCAAAGTATGAGAAGTCCTATACAAAATTTAGGCGGATTGTCCCATTTCGGATGTATCAGATATTGTAAATTATGTTAATAATTACCCATTTATATGAATTAATATTTTTAAGAAGTATATGTTCTTTTATTGTATTATCTTTCAAAAATAAGTTAGATATTCTTTCAGCGATGAATCTAAGTACTTACGTTTAAATCCTCCAATTTTTAATTTATCTAAAAATTGTTCAATCGAAATCATTATATTTAGTATAAATAAATTAAAACGTACGTAGTTATATGATATGAATATTAAAAAATGACAAAAATAAAGATATATTTTATTAAAGTCGTATACAGAACATGTGTATGGTCTTGAATAAGACAAAAAGTGCGTTTTATTGTGACATAAATATATTGCGTGGATATTTTAATAATAATAATAAATATATAATACGTATATTATTATATACATTAAAGCGTTTTTATTGTTATATAGTCAATTAATGTAATACATAATTATACTCGTAAGTAGGAAATAAATTCCCTATAATCTTACTTAGACAATCCGGATCTATTAAAATTGACGTAATAATACAAGAAATTAAACGAGTATTTTTAAAATAGTGTAAAGTGCACTAGTGTAACTTGAGTGCAAATCTATATTTTATTTGACCAATAACAATTAGATATAAAATTATTATGTTTTATAAAATAAAAATAATTTATACAAAATATTTATTTTAAGAATATTATAACGAATAAATTAGTCGTTAGTTAGTACAACAAACCATTTCTATGTGTCATCTCACACCATTCTGCTGGAGTTAAGACCATCGCTAATTTGTTAAAACCTAAACAACGAAAGATTTTAGAGAAATATTTTTACTATTGTGTTTATTTTGTAATCGACACAGTATAAATATTTATATTATTTTCACGTTATAATCGTGTTATGTTCATTCAGAATTTTTAAGAAATTACTATATCAATACATACCTACAAGAGTTGTTTTGTAGAGTAAACGAAAATATGATTTTAAAATCTCTAAAAACATACATATTTATTGAATTATATTCATTTTGTTATAAAGATATTCCATATTATTATATTCCACCAAATTGTATATACCAATTAAACAAAATTTGAAACGCAAATAAAATAAATCGTATACAATTTACAGATTAAATATTATAACGCACAAATGTTGGAAAGTTAAAATAGTTTAAAGTTAAAATGTATTACCTTTTCCTGAGTGACCAGTATATTGTGACGCTAGTAATAATGAATTATATCTTTTATAATAATTTATAAATATAACTTATTTATTTGAATTGCTACCAGCGTATTTTATTTTTATATAAACGAATATCATATTAGTTAAGTTGGGAATTGTTGATGTGGTCCACTGTGCTAATTGTTTCGTAGCCCGGATTTCAGTAATACTATAAAGATTTTTTTTACTTTACTCTTCAATTTATTAGGTATAAAAATTTATATTTTACAAATCACGAATAATTGTATGTTCAAAACATATTTGCCCATATTATCGTGTTACCTATTGTATTTTTATATACGTATTTCTTTTTTCAAAAAATTATATTGTACTTAATACGTATAACAATTTTAATAAGGAAAAAAAAACAAAATAAATTAATGTCTTAATATTATTTATATTAGTTATAATATAATATTTTGTACTATCCATCTATATTTAAGAAATAAAAATTATAATTGTTTTTTCAATTCGAGTCCTTTAATGTCTTAAATTTTTATATTCTGATGTTATTATAAAATACACGTAAAGTTTTATTAGAATTAATACTTCGAGGCCCTTTAAAACAATTATTCGATTAATATTCACTCTTAAATCCGCCTTATATGTAAGATACATTTCGTAATGTTAATAAATTAGTTCGAAACTTATAAATATATTTAAATTCTCTAATTTTATAACGATATAAATACATATTATATCAAGAATTGAGAACAAATTTATAAATAATTTAAATATGTTATAAAATATGAAAAATTGAAAACCTCGGAAATGATTAGCTGTGTCTATAATATGCGCACATTATTATACACAACTAGTTGAATCACCAAATAGTGGCCAAGGTAATAATAATACGTTTGGTATTTGTTTTGTATCGATATATTTACAAATTTTGTTTTACTTAATTTTATTGACTTTATGACATAAACGTGTACAGTTGTATTATTTATTTATAAATGTGTTTAATATTATAGAAATATTGTTGTACGAATAGTTTTAATATAAAAAAGAAAATACGTTAAAATTAATATTTTATATAAATATTGTATAAAAGGAAATACAATGTTTGTATATTGCATTTTAAATGACACATTTTCGAAAAATCTCAATTATATATATGTATATATATATATATATATATATATATTACAAAATAACAATTATAGTCAATGTAATTGAATAAATTATTTAACAGGGTAATTTATATATTAACTAATAATTTACACACAGAAGGTTTAGAACGAAACATCACGAAAATTGGTAGTGTAATAGATTAATACAAGTAAAGATTAATAATCTTATTTATGGCATATTATTATCTAAACAAAAATTATTTGGTATAAGAAAACCGATAAACAAAAATGAAAATTTTAATATTTGTTATATCATTTCAATACTCAGTAATTGTATACCATCATTAAATATTACAAGAACATTTGAAATTCTATTACTTAAATTAATTTACTTGGCCTGGTAATTACATTAAATAGGTAATATTAATAGAGTCTATTTCATACAATACCTAATTTAAAAGTAAACAATGTATATCAAATTATATCCGTGATTAAATTATGTTATCTCCCTACAAGCTAAATAAACTTATTTGTCTTAATTTATTTGAACGTTATTTCATATCTGTATTTACGTGACAATTGAATTAATTATTTGAAATTGAAACAACATTAATATTTTTTTTTCGAGTTGGATTTGATAATACAAAAAGTTTATTTTTCACACTTTAATTCACATCACTTACTTAATTTGTAATACGCGGTTTCAAACGCTTCAAGGCCGGTTTGATTCTCTATACGAAGAAAAATTACAATGATTCATAATAATAATAATTACCTTATATATATACACACATTTTACTAGTAAATACAGAATTATTATGTACATAAATTACATTAGATATCCCAAAATATACACGCGATTTAAATATTTTAGTTTATGTATTTCAATTAGATAATTTGAATTACAGTACTATTACATCCCTTTATTATAATATATTCCTTAATACTTACTATTAAAATACCCTTCACGAAGAATTTCTAAATAGTTTTGAACGACCAAGTAATTATAATTATAGTAGAATAATAAAATATATATTTCGTAATAATTATATAATATATTAAGGAGAAGCCTACGAGAATTATTATAATTTGTAAACCCATACACTAATGAACACTATACCTATCTTCAATAACTAAATTCAATATATTACTTTTCCAAAAGTCAAAATTTCAAGTCATTAACCAAAATATTTTAATATATAAATTATAAAAAAAATTGTTAGTTTACTAACATATTTATATTATTTTTATTATATATATATATTATCGATTATTATAGATATACTTTAACATTTTTATAAAAACGAATAGCTACGAGATAAACATTTTAAAGAAATAAAAAACACATAAATAAAATGTTCATATATCTCTAACCGTTTAATAAGGTATATTGAAATAAACGATTTATTTTGTAGATTATTCTAAGAATTTTCATAAAATAATAAATGTATTATTTTCTTATACGTCATTTTTATACTTACTCATGCATTCTAAAATTTTACAAAGGAATAATATTTTGTAAATAATAGGAATATTATTTAATTGCATATATTAAATTCTTAAATAGTATTTTTTTATCATTTTTTTTAATTTTTAATTAAAAAAAGTATTACAAATTTAAATTATTCATCTATTAATAACTTATTTTTTTTAGTTGTGAAAATTAATATCATTCATACATCTTAATAGATGTTTAGTATATATTTAGTCTCGTAAAATATTTACTAAGAATAAATAATACAATATTGATATAATTAAGCATAATAAATAGTTTATATACAAGTATATATATATTTATCTATTTATTTATAATTAAACAATGGTCATACATTCTTAATTAAATATTATTCAGAACTTTTGATATTTAGTTTATACCATAAATAAAATAAAGAAAAACTAAAAATATAATTTAATATTCGTAATAATAAAAACTAATTTTTATTATTCGTGTACTTTTTTATTTTTTTATCGTTACTTTAATTAAAACCTAAACTAAATTTATTAAGAAATAAACAATCCTCAACGTTTTTATAAATAGAAATATCCTTCCATAATTATATTTTTTAAATAAACACTTATCGTTAAATTATAATTGTGAATAAATCTAT
>JAIPRN010003731.1:0-19369 GCA_025469175.1 Geopemphigus sp. TES_GeoC_2020 | reverse complement strand
TTAATTCGGTCGGACGTGGGAATACCGAATTCTAATTACGACTCTATCCGCTATATATTTACGCGACGAACGGCGTGATAACACGTAAACTAAACGCGTTCGGGTATTGGTGTCCCGCTATTAATTTTGTTGGTGAAAATCGATAGTTAGCGGCAGTTCTTGGACGCGACAAACCCGAAAATCGTGCGCGGTTTTAACGTACTAAAAGGTATTTTACGCCGCGTTTTATCTCGTGCGTGTGCGCGGATTTGTGTTGTGACTTAATATCGCGACGATAAAAATTAGATTACTGAAAAAAACTTCCCATCACTACTCCGCCTAATATAATATATATAAATACATAACGTAAAATTCGATACTCGGAAAAAAGTTCGGAATTTTCACCCCGACGAAAGTTTAAAAAGTCGTTTTATCGCGTAATATTCGCGAGTATTCGACAAACTTCGAACCCCTTATATAGTACGCCGAAATATTCGTACATATTCGGCCCGAACGATTTAAAGTAATAAACGTAGCGAACCGCTAGTGTCGCGGATATCGGCTCGAGTGAGTGTAGTTAGTTATCAACACGGACGTTGATTTCGACCACGAGAATTCGTTGTATTCGTAAAACGACAGTAGTTTATAGACGAATGCGATAGATATTGTTGATAACTATTGTCCACGCGGGTCCCCGCGTTCGTTTACGAAAACGTACGAAAATTTGTCCGTGTCCAAACACGAATTATGTCGGCAATTTCGCCGGTTGTTATTCTTTCGCCGTTTAAGGGTCGTACTTATTTACGCGCCAGAAAACCTACTGGGAAAATGGAAGAACTCGCTAAAAATAAAGTACAAACCAAATACGTATATACTTCGGGAACGTATCGCCCGTCAGCATCGTCGTAGCACACCTTCATTACGAAAAAGCGCGCGAAGACGAAACAAATAAAGAAATTAATTCAAAAAACACTTTACCGCGCTCCTCGTAACGCTATTGTACGCGCGTGGCGATACGAAAACGGGAATTTCAACGGCGTCGAAATAGACGCGGCACTACGTGTGCGTGGATGAACTCGTCGTTCTCGGCGAAAACTTTTTCGCTAATAGCGGCCAACGGAAATTGCACGTAGTCGCGACTTAAATCGTGGGCCGGATTCGCTGGTACGAAAATGTCGTAACAACAGTAAGACGCGCACGCGCCGTACGTAAAAAGCGCCGTGAAAAATAAGCGGAAAAGAATCGTTTTGTGTATACGAGTTTATTGATTTATCGCTCGCGGAAATCCAAAAAAAACAGCGAAAACGGCAAAAAAAACGAACCGCGTAATAGCGCAAAAACAATACGAACGAAAGGATTAGAATATATATATATATCGCGACGATTATTATTCGAAACGTTTTTATCGAAAAAACAAACCGCGTATTTATTACGCTATTTTATCGAGTCGGATTAAATAACGGGACGGTCCTCCTCCCCTTTGACGAAATTACTTCGTAAACGAAAATCCGTTACGGACGCGATAAAAAATTTTGTTCGTGAAAAAACAAAACGGACGGTTTTTCGCCAAACCGGATCTGCACCGAACCGAAAACATCGGGAGAATCACGAAGCGAACGACGTTGCGGAATCGTAACGTTAGACAACGTAATAGCCCGGGACGTTTGGAGTGATGACGAATGAACATCTGAAACGACGGGTCCCACACACGGGTTTGCGAACGGGAAACGTCGCCAAACTCCTCCGGTCGTCGGTCTTGCGCCGCCGTAAGTGGATCGAGATTTTTGAATCGGGTCCGAGGGCCGCGGGCTACACCGCGGCGGAGAGGGACGAACGCGAAATAACCGAGTGAATCGTTGTCCGAATATTTGCCGCGGATCGTTTGTGACGGCGGAAACCGAACGAGATACCGTCGCGGCCGTTGTTCGCGTGACGGTGGCGTTCGTTTTTCGAACGACTGGAAAACGCTTCCGTTAGGTTGCGCACAGCGCGTGTACGATGTAAACGCGTCCCCCTTGACGCGCGGACGACAAGTGATCCGACGCCGAACACGTCACGCTCGCGGAGATTTATTATTTATATATTCGCGGGCACGGACGTCGCGCCTTTCGTACGTATATATATATATATATGGAAATACCGTTTTTATTTTCAATTTTTGTAAACGGCGAAGTTATTTTTTAACTATCGTTTAGTCAATACTTATACACGGCGTTCGTCGTTTATTTATATATTCGCGCTTTCCTCGGTCGTACGCTATTATTTTATAACGCGTTCGTACTGCGCGCATTTTCGTGTCCTGAAAACCAATATATTCGCGTATTCTCAACGCCTGGAACATTTTCGTGGTTTTTTTGGTAGCCGATTGACTCGATGAACCAAACTGTTTTCATTTCGTCCGAATAAGAAAAACTAGACGATTTTATTTATTCGATTCGGCGGTTTTTTTTCTTCATTCGCAACGAGTTCGACAAATTGCCCCCTGACAACCAGATCGTGACATCGTTTAACTACAGCCGCGTCGAAAAAACGATTTTCTTCAAATGTGTTTCGAATCGCTTATTATTACTCGTTCGGCGCATTCTATTAAATGTAAAATATATACGATACGTATTTCGAAGTACCTTATTATAGAGGGATATATTAACGCGTGTCCCACGTGTCTACCATGAAGGAAAATTGAAAATTTCCGATCCTTCGTACTAAAATATTATCCGTCGAACAATTGTGAGCGAATACACCGTTCGGGAAATCTGGCTCGTCCTTGTCGAAAATCGTTTGTTCCAATTCCAAAAACACAAACCATTGTCGCTCTTGTATATTCGTGTACGCGGCAATAGCGCAACCCAAAAATTTCTCCTCCCCCCTTCCTTCAAAAATAATTAACAGTCCGATACGTTTGTCTTTATGTACGTAAAACCGGTGTTGAATACTTAGCAACTTATACTTTACTCGAGGCTCGTAATTTCGGTGTAATTTGTTTTTCTTTTTTTTAATTGCACGTCGATTCCGTTTGATAAAAAGGTTACTTTTAATATTACAATTTAAACGTAAATTCGCTCGAAATAACAAACGTTTGTTCAGTAAGAAACTGTATTTATAAGTTTAACTTCATCGCGTATCGAAATCCGAGAAGTAATTACGTTTCCGATTGCACGACCAGACGTTTTTTTTTTCTCGTACAGTTTCATACGACACGTAAGTCCCGTGTAAAGGCGTCGAGTGTGCGTGCCCACCCGTACTGCGGACACGAGGTCTGCGGTTCATGAATTACGCCGTATAATTAACGGCGTCGTATCATTATTTCGATTATTTACTATTCGAAGACGTCTCGCGTTTACGAGCTTCGTCTCGGATGTCGCGTTTCGTAATCGCCGTAGTAGGGCCGCAGTCATGTTGCGCGCGCGGAATATTAACAAAGTCACGTAAACGAACTTAATTCGAAAAAAAATCGGCAGCCGGCAAATGTCGAAAATCGCGTCATTCCGGGCAGAAATTTGAAACGACACTCCTCTGTAGTCCGTAGTATATACGTGGCGCGGAATACGTAATGTCGAAATGGAACATCACGCTCCGACACAGCGGGCGAGTCGAAAATTCCCGTCATATACCGGGTCTATTAAATTATTATTATATTCGATCGAATTTTTTCTACTTCTTATTCGTCAAATGGAAAAAACTATGTGCACGCCGTGTTATCCGTACGACAATTTCTCGTCGGAAAATCGTAACTCCGATATTACATACATATCGGAATATTCTACTAAATAATCGAGCGTTTACCTATATACAACGTCTTTGAACGTAAATACACACACACATATATATATATATATATTGAAACTCAAATATTAGACTCGGTTGGCGTTTTTTTTTTTTCAAATAATTCGAACTAATTTGTATTTTACGTTTGGCGAATTACCCGTCCTGTCCGTAATTCATGTAAAGCCAGTTCCTTTGCACGCCGAAATCTTTCGATCGGAAACGAAAAAACGCATTTCTAAGTCCGACCGGTTGAAAACAAACTTTCCACGATATCAACGGCAACTGCGCAATATTTCGCGTCAAATTAGTTTTAACCGAATATCGTTAAGATTTGCCGCGAATGTTACTAATAAATACACGCACGAATATACGCGTACGTGCAGCAGCGCGGCGATAACAGATAATTATCAACGATCTATCCCGCCAGAAAAAGGCCGCGACACTTGATGGACAACGGGTGCCGATCGAAAATCGAAAATTCGTAAACTTCGCAGTCTGACGGCGGCGTGCCTACCTGTTGCGCGATAGATCGCCGTGATTTGCGCAAGCGCGACGACGTGGGCGGAGTCGCGCGAGAACCGGTGAATTTGCGCGCCTTCGTTCAGTCTTGTCCCGTCTTCGGAGACGACCAAACAGGAGCGTCCGACATCCGTAATAACGATAATACGGCGATAATATAACCGACGGACGGAATAACGTCGTAATCGTCGAGAAAAATACGGCGATTTTTAAACAAACGGGAAATCGCGCGCGTGTGAAACGGTTCAACCGTTACGTTCTTACACTTCGGCTAATCCTCAGGCACGCACCTCCCCGACCGGTGTTTCGCGACTGCCGGCGACGAGAAAGGTGGCGGCGGCGGCGCGGTAGATCGATTATTCCCTTCCCGCTTTTCCGCGCCAACACGCACAGTGTGAAGACACAACCGGCGAATCGTTACTACCCTCTCAACCGTCATACACACACCCTCCCCCCTCCCCGGGCCGACAAAACAACCCGCACCGACGTCGACGACGACGAACAGCTGATCGGCCGGAAAACTCGTGACCAAACCGAAGGAGTTCGTATTCGCGCGCACCGCCGCCATCCAGTGCAGTCCGTCCGACGGTTTTACACCGGTCAGAGTGCGCCCGTCGCGTCCCCGCGCAACACCGTCGACGTCGTCGTCGTCACGCCGTTGTGTGTAGAACGTTTCGAGAAACGAAAAAACAACGACGTTGTTGTTCAACGCTTACGTATTTTATAAATTCGATTTTTTCTCGCATTAATTTCGCGGCGTTTACCGCTCGTCAACCCATCGGCCCGACGTGTGCGCACGGCCGACGCCGCCGCAGATATGCGCTATTCGCCTCGGCCCGTCGTCGTCCTCCCGTCGTCTCCGTGGTCGTCGTCGTCGTCGTCGTCGTCCCCGTGGTCGTCGCCGTCGTCGTCGTCGTCATCGTCGTCGTCGTCGTCTTCTTGGTCGCCGCCGCCAATGTTACCACGGTCGTGGTCACCGCGGTCGCAGTCGTTGGCCCGCCTCCGAGTCCGGTGCAGCCGCTGCACGCCCGCCACAGTCGTCGTACCACGCCGGCCATGTTCATCAGACATCTGTTGAGAGGTACGCGTGCCGACACCGCCACGAGGTCGAGCCGCCCCCGAGGCAAAACGATACGACAACGTCCGATATAACGATTTTCGCGCAAGTCCGGAGAAACGGTTTTCTCGACTCGGCATTACGTAACGACGCGTAAAACGATATTAACGAAACGTCCGCGTAATATACGTCATCTACGACCGAATCCGACGGCCGTATTGTAACGTTTTGCAGTAAATAAGCGTAAAAAAACGTGCCGTCCCGGCGGTTCGCGGATGTTACAATGCCGCGGCGTTCCGTGTTTGGGCGAACGAACGACACGCGTTATATATCGAGACCGGCGCGAGTAAACTATTTCGTTTTTAAAGCGTCGTAATTTAAATGTTATTTAGTCGGCCGTCGAAATTGCGTAATAAACGTCGAAAAATAGGAAACGATCGGGCCGAGTTAAACGCGAAGTACCACGGTAACGGTAATGGTATACCACGCGTCGCCCGTATCGTCGGCAATTAAACGAAACGCGGATCAAAAAATAATTAACGCGTTAGAAAACGATAATTTTCGAATTAAACGGCCAGCGTAGGTTTGTAAAGGATACGCGAGATACGGGAGGGCAAACGTAAACGCCGCGCTATTGTGTACGCCAAGGTTTCGTTGGGTTACGGTAACGACGTTTCGCGACCGGTCCGGAAAACGCGCTTCGTACCGGACGGGGCGATAGGTGCGGACTCGTGTAGACCGCTCGGTTTCCTAAACGATAACCCGTCGGTAAATACGAAGAAAAACACGACGTTCGTTGTAGTGTACGAAAATAAACGGAGGTTTTTTTTTTTTTTGGTTTTCAAAACGAGCCGAATTTCGATTCGAGCGGGACGGGAGAGTTGAAATTACGTATGTAATAATAATAATAATAATAATAACGATAATATTTCGGTAGTTTATTTTCTAAACTAAATAAAACTCCTATCGGAATATTCGCGAATCGTTGTTTCGAATAGAACATTAATTAGGTACGATTCGAAAACCGGAGCCGTTTATTTATTTAACCGTAAGTTTAGGCGGAACGCGTGTGTTCTATACGGAAAAGTATAAAAAAAAAAATAGAACGGTAAAAACGGTATTTTCGAAAAGGACGGGATCTAAAAACAAAATACGTGCTATCTGTACTAACGAGTTAACTACGATCGTAGATATATATTTAACACGACGGAATGGGTGTTGACGATACGCTAAACGTAATTAAGCAATCTGGTCACGACGCAGCTCCTTCGCGTAAACAAACGCAATACGAAACGCGAGAAAAAACAATGATAACCAACATAACCGTAACCACGGATAACCACCGATAACCTGTCTTCTAACGACAAAACACGCGTGTACAACAACTATTTGCGCTACGCGTTCCGGTATAACGCGTTCGTCGGTAACCTGTGTCGCGTTTATTACCGTTTTCGTTAACGTTCTATTCCTTTAATTAACGCGATCGCGTCGATTGGAAATCCCCCCCCTCCCGAGCCGACGATATTGCCGCTAAATGTTTCGCCGTCGGCTGCCGAAAATTCCTCGGCCGGTTAAAATGGAACGAAAACGAGAGGGCCGTGACGCGGCCAAGTGTTCGCCGTGACGCGTTTCGAGTGCGAGACGTTTTTCAAAATAACTCCCGCCGAATACTTTTCGTACCGTTTTTTATACGTAAAAAACGATCGGTTCGCGTAAACCGACGATGTCGTCGCCCGACCGACAATATATACCCAATTATTGGCGTACCGAGAGCGATTACGGTTTTAAAATTCGCTTCGCAGTTCTACGGGCCAACGTTCGGCCAAATTATCGATATAAAACGGCTACTTTTGTCCGGACGTACGGGACGTATTTGTGGAAAAACGTCGGGTAGTATTTCGCGTACCGCTATCGTTTGCCAACGCCGCCGACGCGTCACATAATTGGCACGGAATAACGGAACCATTGTGTTGGGTTTCGAACAAACGGAACCGACGGCTCTTTGTACGCTACTAGCTACTGTACGCGTTTATTTTCTCGCGCAATTGTAAATAATCGTAATTTCGCCGGATAGAATAATAATAGTAATAATAACGCGCGACGTAAACGTACGTTTCGTTTAATTCGAAAATACGACGCAGACATCATTTTCGTACGAATCGAACGGACAAAGTACACCGAAATGTGAACGTCTCCGTCCGTCCGCCCGGGCTCGTCACGCCGACAAATGTCGACCCAATAACGCGCGTCGTACGCGTTCTATACGATCTATACCGCTGGACGAAAACACAAACCCGAACCGACGAACGACCACTTGCTGCACGTTTGTGCCGTCCCGCATGTCGTCGCGACGTTTTATCGGGACGCGACAGCGCGGAAAATGTAATCGCGAAAACGACGGCTAATTCCCGAATATCGTGTACGCCATCTTTCCAAGTTTAAAACGCGCTAATCTTCTTTACGCGCGCGTGTGACGTACGTTGCGTGTATTGACACCCGCGAGCGCGCGTTTAGAACTTATTGTTCCGTCGCCGTTTATTATTTATTCGTATCGTCAGTTTCATGGATCGACGACGCTATCGTAAATCCGTTTAATTAACTCCTCCTATATGTAGTTGTCGTATCGATCGGCGACCCCCAGTACGTTTTCTCGTCGTCGCGACGAAACGTACGAATTTTCAATTGTCCAAACACGTGTTGTTGTTCGGCCGTCGACGAGTTGTTAACGAGCGTCGATTATAATTTCACGGGATCGCCGCCACCGTCAGAGACGATTGTTACGTCGGTTAGTCGCCGTCCATTTGTTCGAATTCGAAAATTGTTATCGTTCGTTCGTCAAACGCGTCAAAGTCGACCGGGTAGGGACGATTTCGCGAAAAATCGCCCGAGAACGTGCGTCTACGGACAAATCGATTAGATCGGTCTAAAATCTAAAACCTAAACTAGAATCGTGCCCGGCTTTAGTTTGCTGATAGGTAAATACGATTCGCGGTGTTGATAACGACTATACGTGCGCGCGGCGAACAAATTCGAACGAAAATCGTACGGAAATAAATCGGTTCGCGTGTAACGATCGAGAAATACGGAAACGAAAAATTGCCTATCCGGAGAACCGCGAACGGCCGAATGTCGTAACAGCGTACGTTTATAAAAACAAAAGCTAATAGCGACGATACTCGCGGTGTTTCCAAACGAAAAGGACAAACACCTACGGATTTCGTTTCTCGTCGACGTTCGATCGTTTGTTTAGCAATATTCGTAGCCGACCGCTTCGGGTGTCTCGAACTGTTTCGGTCGGGGACGGCATTTAGACGTTTTTTTTCGGATTACTGTTGTTGGGGGGGGGAGGAGCAAAAGAGTCGTCGAATTGTTATATATTTGCGCGCCCAAGACTATATATATATACTTTGGAAATGGAAATTTCGTAAATACGCCCCCCAAAGGCGCTCGAAAAGTAACAATCCGGAACCTGTCGGACGCACGGTGCCGAGTGTTGACGGAAAAGAAAATCGAACACGGGCGCGTGGACGTGAAAATCCGCGACGAATTTTTAACGCGCGTCTCCGCTAGAATCGCGAATTTCTCGCGTAACCGCGGGCCCGCTATCGTTTATTTATTACGCCGTCGTGTTGTTCGTTATGATTACGCGTGTACGGGCGATATTAGGTACGATTTATTAATACGGTTCGCCCGGAGATAATACGCGGCGCGGGTTCGCGGCACCCGGGGGGGGAGGTTGTATGGGGGGGGGGTTAGTAGTAATAAGACTTAAATTAAACATCGCGGTAATTGTATAGTGTATAGCGTTTACACTTATAATAATATACGCGAGTTGGTGAATGATATACGGCGCCCGAATAATATAATACCCGCCGTACGTCGCGAACGCGCGTATTGTATAAATGTTCACGCGATAAACCACGCGGACTTTCGGGGGGGGGGTGACGTTTTTAACGTTCGCCGAGCGAACTTGCGGACCGTCGCGCTCTATTGTCTACTACTCGCCTTTTACTACGACTTTTACCTACCGCCCTGTTTACCGATTTCGCGTCCGGAAACGTAATACAATTACCGCGCGATCGACGACAATACGTACACACACATGTATGACGACGCCGTACGAAAGTCGATCGTTTCGTACGTTTACGCACCCACCCCCTGCCCCCGTCCGTTAAATGTTTCGTCGACGACACGGCGCACCTACGAAAATCGTTACGCGACTCGAATAACGAAAAATTAGCGGCGCGTTAAAAACGGTATTTTTAAATTCCGACGTCCCGAAACGGAGGCGACCGCCGTTCGGTGTTCCGCTAGAACGGAAACTGTCGGGGGTGACTGGGTGCACGTGGCCCGGGACACGACGGCGGGAAACCAAATTATCGCCGAGGGCTGCCGAGGTCGACGAATCAAATTCGTCCCTAAACGGCGTAACCGACGAGATTAGGTTACCATATTCGTTAGGCTATTTTTTGCTCGCACTCTACGCCGAGACGCGGCCAAGTCAGTTCGGCTGGACGCGTCGAAACGGAACGACGCGAACGGTATTTGACGATAAATACGGCGCGCTCGTGTTCGCTGGCGGGAAATTCGGAAACTCGCTCCGATTGTAAAGCCGTCTCGGTTGGGCACATATTAGGCGCGATCGTTCGACGGCGGAAGTGATTCGCGAACGATTCCCGAAATTCTCGTTTTCGTAATTACTTATACGTTTTCGCGTCGGAACTTTGTCGGGCCGTACTCGGCGGGGCCCAACCAACCGCTGCGCGGTTTAAACGAAAACGTTTCGTCGAACGGGTGGTTATTGTTGCCCACCCGTCGGGTCCGCCGGATGTATCCGTCCTCGCGTTTTCCCCGAACGCCATTTTGCGCACCTTGAACGCGTGACGAGCACCGTTTCTCCGGGTCACATCCCCACCACCACCTGACCACGGTCCCGGCCCCGGTACGCCGAATTAATAAACACGATAATTTCGCGACCTCGTTGCCGTTATATCATCGTTACGGTATTACGCGCGGGTACACGAACACGACGGCGGCACTCGCGCGAAGTCGCAAAGTTCGCGGCGCTCGTAATGTTTACAATTACGTCGGCGAAGGCCGCGCACGCGCGACCGTTGGGTGTACCGCGAAATTATCATCCCGGCGGCCGTTGTCACGATATCGCGGGCGCTCGGCAAAGAGAATTTCCGAGAATACGTACGCGCGTACGCGGTTTTTTCTACGTTTTCGTTATACCCTCCGCGAAACCCGAAAACGGACTCGTCCGCCGTCGCTTTCGCCGCGCTGGAAGCGAAAATCGAAAACCCGAAAAATAATCGAAAACCCGTTTTCTCCCCTATCATTACCGGTATCGTTTATAAAAAACGCGTTCCCGCGAAAACTAACCTCAATTTTATCCGTCCGTCTACCGTTAGCCCTGTGACCTATAACGACGACGGCTCGAAACGAATACAACTACGATACGTGTACGTAGAAAACGTATTCGCTCCGTTATTTCTCCAACGGCCGTGGACACACGAAACTATTAATTATCGGTATTTCACGTGACACGCTCGGTCACGGGTCCGCGAGCGAACAAATACCGCCGGCCGTATAAACGTGCACGTATAGCGGAGGAAATTGGAATTCGGGAAGCTAAAAGCTAAATACGCTAGTTTAGTACTCGACGCTCGAATGGCGGCGACATTGAAGGACGACTACGTCGTATTTCGTCGGGCTACGTGCTCATTGTCGGAGCGAAACGCGCGCTAACGTTCGAGTACTCTTTGTGTCTAACCTAGACGATGTCGCCGACCGGGTGACGAAACGGACGAATGTTTCGTATTCATTTCATTACTCGCGTTGTACAGTGGCGGCGAATTGGTATAATGACCAACCGCCGTAGACCGATTTTCGAACGTTTCGGCGAAAAATAATCGTAATATTTTTGTTTCGTTCCAATCGAAATCCCGGCGAAATACGGGTATCATAGAACAGAGACGTAAAAGTAAATCGATAAAGTCCAATCGCGTTGCCGGTAATCCGATCGATTCGATGTACCGACGGGCACGCGTCGTAATCATTCCGCGCGCGTCCGTCCGACGGAAATTGCCAGTCCGCGACGATGTTGACCGATAATGAACGACACGCGCGTTCGCCAATACGTTTCGTATATAACCGACGCGTTTCAAAAAAAAAAAAAACTAACGAATTCAATCGTAGACGGAGCCGCGACAACTTTCGGCGTACCCGTAATTTGTAATACTTACACGCAGCGGCGTACTTTTTTGGGTTTTTTAATAATTCGGCAATACACCCACTGCCTGGAAAGCTTGAAAGCCGTACTTTAGACAGTGTGGGTCGCTGTCGTTTAAAATACAAATTACGATGAAACAATCGTCCTTACCGGGAATATGACGGACGGTACTATCTCCCGCCGTACAATTATGTACCTTACGTCAAATTTAAACGGAGAAAATTCCTACGTACTAAAAAATGGATGAAAAGTGTCGGGAAAATCGGCTGTCACGCCGTGCCATTTTACATGTTCTAAGAAAATAAAAAAAAAATAAAATCTGATAAAAATGGACGGGAGATGGTAACGGGACTGTCCCCCGCTACGTGCCGTCCGTTTTCCTTTTAAGTACTTAGACCCGAATTGTAATTTTTAAATAAATAATTCGGACGACCCTAACGGAACGAGACGTAGACTTAAACAGATTATTCGTTTCTAATTAACGCGTTAAATTATGCGTATTGAAGTTTAAAAATATTTTTCGGCTAATAATATCGACTAAAAATACTCGTAAGAAATTAATTCTTCCTAAACATTTTCGGGAGGGAGGAATTTATCTCAAAAACTCACCCCCGGTTAGTACGCCACTGCTTACATGTAAGTCGAAAATTGTAATGCCCCCCTCTCTCTCCCTCCCGGTCGATTACTTTTTACTTAATTTTCGGTACACTGTCCGTATTACTTATTTACGGCTAAAAGTTAGTTTTTGAAACACTTTTTTCAACTACCATTTTTTGACATTCGACTGTTTCACAGCTGTACACACACACACACACACACTTATATATCTTAAACCGACTGAAGAACGACCGACGGATTGTGAAATTCGCCGATTACGTACACGACGAAAATTCGGGACAATTTGTTCTGCCCGTGCCGTTTAGGACCGAGCGCGTTTCGCGCGAACGTAATGGATCGGACAACAACAAACGGCCACGACGCTCTTCTTAACGGAACGAAACGGTTCGATTACGTTAATGGGTTTTAAGTTCGCAAAACGGTCGTTCCCGGTGGACGGGATCGGCCAATCTTCCGGGTAACGTTTATAATTTCTCCCGCGACTGCCGTACCCGTTCCTCGGTTCGCCGGTGGACCGAGCGCGTTCGACGGACGTATTCGCGCTAACAACGGTCCCCCCGGCACCGGCGCGCCGCGTTCGATTATTCGACCCCGAGCGCACGGCGGTTTGTTTGTCTCGCGTACAATACGGACGCGTTAATAACGACGTTACGACGAACGACGTGTCCTTCGTCTCCGTGTCACCATTAACAACAGTCAGACGATAGTCCACCCTACCGCCGACCAATCAAAACCGTCGACTACGACCGGTAAATAATTTACCCTTTGGTTCCTATCCTCGCCGTCACCCTATTTATTATACTGCCTCGTCGCCGTGTCTCCCGACAACGACCTGATCGTCACACACACTCTCTCATTCACCCTTTTTACGCCTCTTAACAACGTCGAGGACACGGGGCAGAAATTTTATTCTTTTAAATCGTTTTAGGTCGACTACCGTTATAATAATACGCGGATAACCGACGCGCGTAAATAGAAATACGATATGGATTTTCGAAATCGTCGATGAACACGCCGCGATTAACATAGAAATAAATTCGTGACGTAACAATTGGTCCGCTTTGTTTCAACGTACCCGCGGGGTTATATAAGTTTTCAACTTTTCGCGTTCTACGTCGGTCGACGCGCGTAATATATGGGCGTGAATTCCGAACGACCGTTCGGTTTCTCGGTTAATTGGTCGGGCGCCGAAAAAATCTGTTGCAAAATCGAATTTCCACGAAACGGATTTTCTAGCCACTCGTAGCGACGTATTTTTAATCGAAACGAAAAACGCCAATATTTTCGAGCCTATTAATCGAATATGGGCTACACGATTAGTATATATCCGTACTACACACTAGTATCAGTGACGCGGTTGATAAAAAAAAACCCGAGTATTATACCGAAAAACGTTTCGGAAAAATGATGAAAAATGAAAAATCTCTCGAATCGCGCGCCCGTGTGGGTGTGTTACGCCGGGAAATCGTACTAGAATATAACGTCCATAACATATTAGACGAAGTCGAGCAATCGCGTGTAAAGTACGCGACAAAGTGTGGCCGAAGAGACGGACGTTCCGGTGGCACGATCTCGCGAATTTCTCGTCGTTTCCGTTGTCTACGTTTTCCACTCGGTATTTGATTTCGTACAAAAACGGCGGTGGCGCGAAATTCGTGTTTTCCTCCTCGCCCTTCTCCGGTGCGCGTGTACCGTACGAACGTCGCGCCCGTGGTTCCGAAAATACTTTTGGGCGTTTACATAATAACGGTACGCGTCCAAACGTCGTCTTTTTTCGCGCGTATTTTCGTTCCCCGCCCCGCCCGACCATCGTCGAGCGGTTTCGAAAAACAACAACACCGCCCGGCCCCACCCCCATTCCCCCTCGCACAGACAGTCTCTCGAACGATTCCCGCGCGCGGCTGGTTTCCAAACAACAATATTACCTATTTACGTGCGTGTGGGGTTTTTCCCTTCTATATATATACATATATTATTTAGAGCCAGTACGACGCACCCGTAATCGTATTACACGCGTTTGTTGGTCCGTACGGACTCGCTCGTATTTTTTCACCGAAGTTCGCGTATAATAACAACAACGGGCGTCACGACGTCCGACATGCTTACGCGTGGTACGTTCATCAGACGGTTCGTTATGATATACCGCGTTGGGAGTGGAAGGGAACGGCGGACGGGAAGGCGCGAATCACCCCGGAAACAATCGTCCGCGGATTTGGACGAATCTTGGTAATCGAATAGCGACAATACTGACGGGCAATTATGTCGCGACATCAACGGAAGGAACGCCGGCGCACCATTCGGATTTCCGTCGTTGTCCGGTTTGTCGTTCGTCGCACGCTTGTTACGATTTTCGTTCCGGTACGACGTCGTTAGAGACGCACCCGACACGTTCGCGCGATGGCGCCACTTCGGAATTTCGAAAAACCGAACGGTTCCCCAGTTTCGAAGTCCGATAAACGCCGACGGGCTATCCCCGGTGTTGTATTACCTCGCCCCCCCCCCCGGTACATCAAATCCAGTTCACGATAGTTCTTAAACACTAACATTTCTTCAAAAAACTATCGCGCTAATGGTAACGGGACAATCCCCTGCCACGGGACAGCCATTTACGTCTTCCTTTACCAAAAAAAAATAATATAAAAATAATCTTTCGTCTCCGATCGTGCGGCCTAGCCTCCTGCTACGGCCACGACGGAGTTATCGGGCCAAGAGCCTGCCTCTGCCGTACGGCGACTTCCTTCGCCATCGACTCGGCGAATCGGACGACGGCGTCCCAGTAGATCTGAGACCAATAATCTAACCTAACCACGCTCAATGTCGGCCGCAAAATCCGAGTACGCCCGACCCTAAGTATCGACTCCTGGACCCGTAGTTTTTTTTTTTTAACGATTACGTTGTATGTTCGATGTCAAGTAGGGGTAGTTTGTCTCGTGCCTCGCGGACGTGAATTTTTCGCGAATTTTTTTTCGACAACGTTCCGCCGACGCGATTTTTTTTACGTTTCACGGCACTTTGCGCGTACCCGTAACATCGGCGGTTAGACAAACGATAATTAACAATCGCGTATCGTGGAAAATCCCTTAGGCCGTATTATTATTTTTTTCTGAGGGGAATTTCTCATTTTCGGTTCACAATGGTGGCGGGTAATTTTTTCCCAGAGCGATTTCACCTCTCCCGGGGTTTTTCGTGTTTTACCGCCGTCGCTTCGTTCTTAAATAATCGTTCGTACACAAACACCGCGAGAACGTCCGTGCGGTCCGAGAACGGTTTTGTTTTTTTCGTTCACTTTTGTTTAATAATATAATAACAACAACGACGACGACGAAACGTTCGTTCTATATTCGCAGCGTACCGACCCGGCTTTTAAATATTTGAACGCGTTACGCCGAGGGGTTCGGGCATTTTTCACACGGCCAAATATTCGGAATAGTCGCCTTTACGCGGGAACAACACTTTTAAAAATATTAAAACGCCGATTTTCCGACGTTTCGTTTTTCTACCGGTCTAGCGCGCGTTCATATTAAACGAACACTCGTCGACCGAATTTTACGCCGTCCACTCATCAACTAACCGTACGTACGCGTACAGATACGCTGTGGTGTTTCTAAAACCGTTTTAATCGAAATTACCGTATCCGTTTCGCTTATTTCAGTTTCGTTTATTTATTGGCCCGAAAATGAACGACGAGCGTATCCGATCTACAGGGCTATCTCTCGGTTAATTTCGCTATTATTAACCAATTATTTTTACGGAGACTTTTCGTTAAAGGGATTTACGTTTCATCGTACAAAATTGCAGCACAGTGGGCCATATATACGAGGTACGGTTAGTTTCCCACGTCTTTATCGAGACTTTTTCACGGTCGGAAAAATAGCAAATTCCTCGGCCGACGCACAAACGTGGTTCACGTTAGACGGTTCGTCGGCCGAGGAAAACGATCCCGTCGACGTCTCGACAGTTTCGTCCGGCACGGAAGAGAACGATACTCGGCGTGGCGAACTAACCGTCCCACCGGATTGTCGAACGGCGAACCGGAACGGGCCTAAACGAATAATGTTTCGTCGGACGCGCGCTTTGACGATCGTTTCGTAGACGACACGCGAACCGTCGACGTGACCGAGTTACACCCGAACGCGATACGTTCGACGTTTAATTTATTTAACGGTTGTTCCGAATCGTCGTTGTCGCATTTCCGAGGGCCTCCGGGCCGTTGTTTGTCGATTAAACTAGCGCTTTCAAACCGCTTAAACCAGAATGCGCGCGCGTCGTACAAAATGGTTGCGGACGAGACGCCGGAGAATACGGGCGAACGTGGTCTAGTCGGCAGACAAAGTGTTTCAGGCAGATGACGAATTTTATGTCGGAAAAATGTTACCGTTCATGGATACGATCAAGTCGTCGAGCCATTTTCGGATCTCATCCACCTGACAAGGCATGTTGTATCCACCGGAATCGGATGGCGCAATGTCCGATGGTGAATACGCCGGACGGTGCAAGACGTCCCAACACGTTGTCGCGCCTTTCGTTTGTCACGCGACAATTTTATTGGACGTTCTCCTGTGCCCTCGTATATGGCCGTTTTCCATCTAACGCTCGACTCGACAACTGACATTGCTGTACCAGTCCGCGGTAACGTTTGTCGAGTAACTCCCAACTGTTCTGCGAGCTCTTTTTGCGTGTTTGCGCCGAATTTTCAGTTGTTCCAAATCGCATTTGCGAGGGCGTTGTTTGTCGATTGAACCGAAATTGTCGCTTTCAAAACCGGAATGCGCGCATATCGTACGACGCCACACGTACGTCGTGAAAGGAGCGAATCGGTTATCTTGCGGCATTTTTTCCTTGTTGAAATTCGTAAAGGACGCGATGTCGGATATGCGCGCCTTATTTGCCGCCGCCATTTTCGATTGAATTGAATACTTTGGACGGTTATGTTGTAACGTAAAACTGTACGCTATTTTTAATAGCTATATATCGACAACGCGTGATTACGAAGAACGGGAAAATCCGTTTAATTTCAAATCGATACTGCGTAAACTAATATATAAATTCGTCGTAACTCGCCGCGCGTCCTCTTACACACACATATACACGCAATGTACACGTAGGGCTCGATGAAAAGGACGAGCCCTCTATACACGATCGACGGTAATCGATCGTCGTGACGCGTGGTCATCGTCGGAGGTTTCAACGTCAGGGGCGTTTTCGATTCGCCCGAATAATAATCGGTCGGCGAGCAAAAAGCGTTTTTCTTCGTCTGACGTTCGCCAATAAACGGCTACCGGTTAGTGCTCCGGCATCGGTGACCGCGTCGTCCCTTTTGCCCTGTGTATGTGTGTAGCCATCGTCGTCCACGGCCTCTGTTTTTTTTTTTTTGGGCGTACGCGTTAGAAACGAACCACCGTCGGATTCGACGATTACGCTTGTCGACTTTTCGGGTACGGCGCTCGTTATAATTTATATTATAATAATATCGCGTTATACGTCGCCTAACTTATACGCCTATACACACACACACACACGCATATATATATATTATTTACGTTACGACGACGACGATCGATAAATTTTACGCTAACATACGTACGCGCGTGAGTATTGGTTATACGCGTATATATTATTTACGCCGAACCGTGAGAATAACGTCCGTTATACACTGTGCGCGCGTATGTGTGTGTGTGTGTGTGTGTGTGTGTGTGTGTGTGTGTGTGTGTGTGCACGCGGGAAAATAAACATCGTATATTATAACGGTTGGCGCGGTATATTACACGGTGTATACAGAGCGATTCAAACATTCGATTTTACCGAAAATTCGTATTGGCTTACCGAAAAAAACAGCGGCGCGTTCGTCCAATAAGTCGGTCGGGTACACGTACGAATATGCGCAATAACGGAATACGGATAACCCCATCGTTTAAGCACCGTGTTATGTCTATACGGGTTCTCGTCACGAGCGGGTCGGTTGATTTTCCGGTTCTCGCCCGTAAAATCGATACGAACGAGCGCGAATTTCAAAAAAAAAAACAAATCCCCGTTTTTGTTACGCTATTTCGTGTACTCGATGTCGAAAAATTGTTCGCCCCTCCCAACTCCGATCCGATAACGATTGTACGTTTTACGGCGCGTGTATTCCGGCCTAGACCGGCGTCGTTCCCGGTCGGTTTTCGACCACGACGATTTATCGCCGAACCCGAAACGACGCTAAAACTTTTAACGCCACGGTTACTCGACTCGCCGCCGGTTTCAATCGGAACACGAACCAACGACGGTTCGGATCGGCGCGCCGGTCTTCGAGGGCCCGTGGTATGTAATCGCGCCCATCCGACGACCGCCGTGTCTTCGGTAGAAACAATTTTCGGCCCCATTTCGGATCGTCGTCGAACGATTCGCGGCGGATATACTCGTTGCGTTACCGGCGCGCCGGGTAAAAACGGTGTTTACGTATCCGGTCGGAACGGCCGTGGAACCGTTCGCGGGACGATAATTGCCGAGGAATAACGTCAATTGTTCGCGACTAACACGGTATTTTATTATTGTACCGTTCTGTCGCGTCGATTTTAACGTAATCTGCGTATATAAAACCGCCCGTTGGAAAGCAATAAAACGTATATACGGTTTTCGATTTCAAATACGAATTTTACAACACGAACTAATAAAAACGATCGAAAATATATTTCGCGTGTGGGGAACGATAAAGCGCGGCCGGTAGTAATAACGGAAAAACGAGCGCGCGTTATCGCGACGACGTGGAACGGTGAAAATCGTATACGGGCGAATAGAGTTGGTCGGCCATTTATATTACGCGTACGGGCGCAGTTTCGGTTTTTCACGGCGGCCGGCGCCGATACGGATTGCGTTCCGTCTTGGTCGCCCACGGTCCGATTTTTTTCGTACGCCGTTTCGGCGTTTCTGGAACGAAACGACCAAACCGGCCGACCTTCCCCGTACGGACGACGGAAACGTTGCGTTTACCGGACGCGCGAGCGAACCGACGACGGGCCGGCGATTGCCGACGTTACGTAAATCGCGGCAATTTGTCGTTCGAAACGTTTCGTATAAACGTAACGCGTAACCGCCGAAAATCGTTAGCCGGCAACGCGAATTTTTTCCCGTTCGTCTTATACTTCTCTCTTTTTTTTCTTTTTATCGAAAAACTCGCGCGCGCGCGTTTTACTATTAGTAGCGGGGAGTTTTTTTTT
>JAIPRN010003730.1:0-19370 GCA_025469175.1 Geopemphigus sp. TES_GeoC_2020 | reverse complement strand
AACACGTCGTTCACACACCGAGACTATCGGCGGGCCTACCTGTTGCCCGGTGTTGCACGCCGGTTCGGTTATCAGCGGTGGCTATCGTACAACGTACGGTCACGTGTATAATAATAATAATAATAATAATAATAACGAAACGTTCGTCCCGTTGGACCTCGGCCAGCGCGTACCGTTTATTAGTACGCGCGCGCGCGCGTGGCCGTATCGAAATGTACACGTACCGCGACGTCCGAGCCGTGTCCTTCGCACGCGTATAACACAATGACGCCGTCCGATTCTAGCGGCGTGCCGCCGGCCCGTGTCCGGGTTTCGGCGCCCGAAAAGGGCGTCGGGGTAGTGGCGCGACGGCGGACGTTCGCGGGCACGGCCACTTCCGGCCGTAGAAACGCGCGAAAACGAAACGGACGAATATAACACGCGCGTCGTACAAACAGCAGCCCGCCGGTACGTCACGTTCGCGAATCGAAAACCGCCGTTTTTGCGTTTAGTACGACGAAATATCGGCCGTGGTCAGCCGACGGGCGAATTTCGCGCGCACCTCGCCCCGGGCAAGTTCGAACGGAAGAAAATCTAAATTCCGTCCGGTTACGTTTAATATTGCTCTTTCAAAAAATTAACGTTTTCTGATTAGCGTTACGATAATCGACACGAAACAAATGGTCCACGCCCTTTGTGCGGTAGTGTTCGACGCTATTACGGCAATCATTTCTGTCTATACCGTCGCTAATTCGATTCGGCCGACATTTTCGTAAAAATAATCGTCAAAACGGAAAAACAACCCGACAGCGTATCGAGTCGTGCACGTGGACCGTCGAAACAATAGGTAAACAACCACCCGAAAATTTTTAGGAAAATTAAATTTCTTACGAGACGTATAGTTTTAGTCAATAATAACGAAAAACTAAAATATTTTTAAACTTCAATACACGTTAAAATATTACGTGTTCGTTTATTTTCGTTAATCTATTAAAGTTTATAATGCGTCCTGTTGTTTCGTAAAATTTATTAATTTAAAAATTAACCCCCGAAATTTAGGTCTAAGTACGCCACTGCGTCGAAAATATTAATTCGTTAAAAAAAAAATGACTAATTCGTTCGTACCGCTTGCGATCGCTATAAATTTACCGTCGGTAATTGTTCGATTCGTTTTCCGTCGTTAAATTCGCACACCTGTACCGTCTGTAAATACCTTACGCGTGTGTAAACAAATTGTTCGTATCGTTTTTCGTTGTAAATTTTGTAATCGATTACGAATATCCGGCAAGGTCTAGACAACGTATTGCGTAAATACGAACGAGTTTTTGAACGAATTCCGTTTTATTTAGAGTTAAAAATGCGCGTGATATATATACAAAGAAGCGAATAACAGTAAAAGTTACTATTAATTTATCGCGATTCGAAACGTTTCGAAATTGAACGGTTCGAAAATTGTCGGCCTCGGGAAATGTAATAGGCGAAATAAAATCGATCGAAACGTTTACACGTTTCCGTTAGATCCGTCGCCGGTTCGATAAAATCGTGCCGCGACCGTCCTAATAAGACGGGACGCGCCCGAAACAGAAACGGATTGCCGACGGAAGAATAAAACGTACGTTTTCGAAAAAATCGCCCCCGTCAATCCGTTAGATTCGATCGAACGTCGGTGCACACGCGTGTCGGGATGAGGTGTCCGGCGGCCAGTTACTTATCGCCCACTGGAACGTGAAAAAAGTAAAAAAGAGACGCGCGTTCGACCGATATGCCCTTTGCCGTCACCCTTTCGACGACGCTACACACCACACACGCGGTTTACCGCCGTCCGTCGATAATTCGCGCGCGCGCACAATGAACCGACTGATTATGCGCCGACGATAATAACACACCCGAATTCGTATTACGACACACACGCGCGCCCGCGTATAAATATAGTACGGGATGAAAAGTTTAAAAAAAAAAAAAAAATCGATCCTCCCGCGGTTTTGTGTCAATAGACCGTTGATTTGACGGCGAATCGCGTTCCGCCCCCGCCCGGTGGTAAAAGCGTAAAACGGATTACGAAGAAAAGGGACTCCCGGGCCCCGAAATTCGGTCGGTGACGACGCGGTCCGAGCGTATATATATATATATTTATTTACAAATTTCTTTTAGGGGAGGGGGAGCTCGGTTTTCGACGTATTATTAAATTCCGTCAACCTACCCCTACCCGGGGATACGCGCGATCGTTCGTCGAGCAGAAATCCCTCTATTATCCACGGGACGACCCGGCCAACGGGTATTTACGTGTACACGAACGCGTACCGTTTCCCCGTGTCGACTGCCGTCCCTTTGTTTTCGTCCGGTTGCCCCCTTACTACCCATCCAACCGACGCGTACGCGCCGTATACACGCAAGACACGACGGACCTTTGGTCCGAAAAAAACCCCGTCGCGTTTATTGTCTACGTACGCGGACTCGCGTGCGCCGTACGTTTGGACCGTCGACACAAAAAAACGTATCGAAATTTGCGCGAACTTCCACCCTCCCTCCTTCCCCTTTACCACAAAGAAAAAAATTAACGCCAACCGCGAACTTCGTTACCACCACACCGGCCCGTTGACGATTCTACGGACCGGCACGAACGGACGAGGTTCGGTTTTAACGGGTTTAGCGTAGAGGAGAGGGTTTCCGATGGCGTGCGGTTAGTAATTTAGCGTACGTTCGAGAATTCGTCTACGCCGTCCCTCGGAGGGGTAATTGTTACGAAATACGGGTCCCGAGAAGCGGAACTTTTAGAGCGTCGATTCGATAATATCTACACGAACGCCGACTCCGTTTTGTCGACCGTACACACACACACACACACACACACACACGCACACACGGGCGCAATTTACGCGAACACATTGTCGCGTATTTCCGTCTTACATACACATTGGCGAGTGTAGCATCCGGATGTGTGTGTGTGTGTTTAGGCCCGTTGGCGTTTCTACGGACCGGTGGTCAAGGGCCGAAACCGACGGTCCAAATAGTACGCGGCCGGTTCGCGTTTTCGAGAACGACCACCGTAGGCGCGGACGAACGGTACGGAACGCAAAAACGCGCGCTAGCGGAAAACTAGCGGCGACAAAGGGACGGTCGCCAAGCCCGGCGTAAATAAAAATAGGCGAGCGCGTCGCCGTGCCGTGACGACGTTGACGCGCGCCGTGTATACCGAATTCGGAGCGTGTACGGAAGGGAAAGCGGAGGAGGACAACAACAACAACAACAACTATCACCCCGTGTCCGGGGCAATCAATCAAAACGAGTCGGAAAAAACGCCGAAATAATACCCGCGTTTTGTCGGCCACCGCCCCGTACGTAGCCTTTTTTCGCGTCCCATCCATCATGTTTCTAGTTAACCGTGTATACGAGGCTCGCGCGCGCGTCCGCGAAACCGACGACCGTCAGCGCGCGCCCGTGTGTTCGTTTCGCCGAAGAAAAACTTCTCGGGGGGTTCGCGCTTATTTATACATTCCTCTCCTTACCGTCCCGTGTGTGTGTGTGTGTGTGCAAGCGCGCGAATATCGTCCGGCCTTTGGCCGTGGTTGAAGCGCGACGGTGGAAACGATAGGGGAGACCGACCGCCATTATAATACGCTTTCGACATTTTTATATATATATATATTATCAACCGTCGTACCTAACGGCGCCGTCGTCTGGCCCGTCATTCTGTCCGCCGCTTATCCGAGACGAAATATAAAAAAAAAAAAAACAACCTTTGTCCGAGAGAAAAGTTCGGCGAGGTGACGATTTTTTCTCTCTACTTTTTATTCCGTCGTTCGCCCCCCCCTCCCCCAGTCGCTATTTTATTGCCCGATCCGTAGCGGCGGTGCTTCTCGTTTCCTGTACGGCGACAACGACAACGACCGTACGTTAAATAATAATTCGCGCGGTCGCCGACGAATCGCTACGTTCTACGATTTTCAACGACTGGGAATTACGAATGGAAAAATTTCGGTTTCGTCTTCACCCTCCCCGACACTTTTGGATCCACGAACCGAATATAGAAACTACGGCGGGCGACTCCGTTCGTAACCGTAATCGAGAAACGGCGTTACGTTTTTATTTTATTTTGTCCACCGGCTTATTAGAAGCTAAAATAAAACGACCATTGCCCTCCCCCTCCCCCCCTACTCGGTAAATTGTTTTCGCGGTCGTTCCATTTTAGCGCTCTAACGACGCAAACGGTACGGCGCGAGATTTCGCGAAACGAAAATCCAACGGGCGATACCGTCTTTATTTATAATTACGCGAAATTAACGTCAAATAATCCCCACCCGAAGCGTTTACGAGTACTACTTAGTTTAGTAAGGCTTAGCGGGAAAATCGTATTTTTAAATTTGACCGAAAAATTTCCGATAATTACCGACCGACAATAATCGGTTTTTTACGCGCGTAATTCTATATCGAATTAGCGGCGCCGAATAGACGTTTTTATTTTTGTACGTATATAATTTACGCGAAATTTCCCGTGAAATACACACGTCACCCTTCCTCCGGCTTAGAAGAACGAACTACCGAGGAAACGATTTTGTCTTTTTAGGGTAACTCGACGATTTCCGAAGGTCCCGCCAAAAAAAACAATTCGGCCCGGAAACGAACGCACGTTTCGGTAGGTATTTTTCGACGCCGTCGTTAATTTCTTTACCGAACCTACCGGAACGGCGATCATTCAGACGAGAAAAATTGACACCCGATGAATAAACGTCACTACCAACCGGCGGTCAATTGTACTTACTTAACGACACCACGGACCTCGACCGCCAACGCGCACTCCAAAACCGTTTCGGCTCGAAGCGTACGCACAAAAACGTATTATTGGTATTCGAGCGAACGGCGACCGCGATCGAGAGACACCCGGCCGCCCCGTTCGGACGCGTATTTTTCGGGTTAACAAACGCCGCCCTCTCTTTCCGTCCGGCGACGATTTTATTAATTAAACGATCGCGGAGTTCGCGCGAACAAAGCGAAATTATTTTCGGCCAGAGTTTTTGGGGCGTAGCGAACAATAAAGAGGTGGTGATGACGAGGGGTTAGAGGGGGGGGGTGAACGGGGACGTTCGATTTTGTTTCCCATTTAGAACACCGTAACTCGAGACCCACTTTTCGGTAAATAATACCGTACGCGCGCTCGCACCACGTTCGAATATATCGAATACCGTCCTATTATTTCTGGATCGGCCGTGCCCGCAGAATATATATATATATATATATTTACCGTATACGGTGAATGATTACACGGCAGTGTGCCGCCGTTTTCGTGTTGTCGAGAAGCATCCCCACCCGGGCCGATCGAAAACCATCTTCGGCTGGGGCCTTACCCCTTTTCGCAGAGTGCCTTTTCAATTAAAACCGTTTTGTATTTCAGGTGGACCAGGACCGTACCTATCGCCGCGTGTTAATAATAACGCGAACGGATATAATATTTAAAAAACACACGAAGCGATTATAGTCGTTTCCTTTTTAATTACGCGTAATTAAATTTCGAAAATATTAAGCACTTAAACGTAAGTTACTTATTTTAAATTTTATTTTATTTTAGGAAAAACGAATTTCTTTACTTTACCGAATAATCGATAAATAATACGATAATACGGTGATTTTATTCCATAAAAACGAATTAAACGAAGATAATACTTACTACTTAAGGTCGACGTTAAGAAAACAGAAAACGACATCAATTATCCATCCGAGAGTGTGAAATAAAATAGGTCGTGTACGGACAACGAACATTTTACGCCGGTGAATTATGATACAGAAGTATTCAATAACATATGTTAAAGAACAAAATTATAATAACAACAATTTAAAAATAAAAATAACTTAAAAGCATTTATTTTTTAAGTAGTCAATAATGTAATGGTATAATTAAGTTTATTAAGCAGGTTTGTCAAAAAAAAAAAAAACAAAAATAAAATTCCTACTTTTTTTGACTACAATACGACGAAATTTACAATATATCCAGCAATTTAAACCTAAATGTTTAAAATGTTTATAAATTTAAAATTGATTTCAAAATGTCGTAGCACTCATTTATTCCAGTAAATATACTAAACATATTGATATAATAATTACTAATTAAATTTAATGACCGTTTGTTCAAATAATACATATATAAATATCAGTATTTTTGTACACATATTTAACAAATGAATAGTAATAACGAATGTTTATGTAAAAAAGGAGAACGTCAACGATGAAATAAAATATTATCTACATGATTTCCAATTAAATCGAAAGTTATATATATAAATATTAAACGCGAAATTTTTTTTGTTTTAATATGTGAAAATGACTATTGTTAATTTTGTGACTTTTATTTATACACGAATTGAAGCAAGTTACGACACATTAATAATAACGAATAAATTTTGTTTGATTGAAACGTTTGAATGTAAAAAATTTTAAATCTACGAAAACAATCGCTCTAATAAACAAACAAAAAACGTATTTTTATTTTAATCGCCGATTTACATTTTATTAAAAGTGTATATAGCTCGTTTTAAACAAAATCAAATAACATTGAAATAAAATAAGAAACAATATTACTTATGTACGTAGTGTATATTATACATTTGTAAATATTTAGGTTATGTAAATACCTTTGATTTTGTGTTTATGTCGCATAAAATTTAATAAGGTCGTACTTTAATTTACTAGTTGTACTAGGAAAATGTAATATTTTAGACGTGAAAATTCTATATTACAATTTTACACACATATTTATATATTTGATTTTAGATATAGTTAATTATAGTACACATTTACATGCAAATATATTATGGAGTTATATACTGTATTCAAATGTTTAATAAGCACAAAGTGTGCGTTTATATATACATACACACACAATTTGTTGTAGTTAAGATGTCTTTCAAACGCGCTAATTTTTTTTTAAACATTTGTTTGTGGATAAACTAAATTCGAAAATTGAACGTATTAAACTGATAATTAAGAAAATATTCTGAATAATGTTCGTAATAAAATACATTTATTTATGCAACACATATTACTAGGAGAAATTGAAAGATACATCACAGATAAATCGTGTTTTCCTGTGACAGTTTAACGAATAATAATAATAATAATAATAATGATTATACAATTTTAATATTTACCTGAAAAATTACTCGGACTCGTTATACCGATAACGCATCATTTTCTTCACACAATCTTTGTACGTCTCGCGAGGCCCAGGAACCACCCCGACAGCCCTAGTACCCAGTCCAGCGTTTGCCAATCTACCTTCGGCTTCTATTATAGTTGTTCGCCCTTGATTACTTTTACCTAAACCCATCCCTTCTTGCCAGCCCATTTTCTGTAATAACCTGTTACCTTTGTTGTCAGATCCAATACCTAATTTGGTGGGTTGTTCGTAGTCTACAGTGGCTTCTTTCGCCTTTGTGTACTTTTCTTTCAAGTTGTTTAACGGCTTATCGGGCTCATTGTATTTCATTCTCCTTTCTTTTGCCCTGTCCCTGTACTGAATAACCCGCTTGGATTCATCGTCTGGATCTAATCCTCGTTCCTTGTACCAATTTCTAATATTTTGTTTATGCAATTCGGACATCTGTTGATGTTTTATTAATATCTCTTTGCTACTAAATTGTCTTTTACACAATAAACAAGCAAGTTTAACCCAATCGGTGTGCTGTTCGTCTTCGCTACGATTGGCTTCTTCCATAATTTCGTCATTGTAACTAGCATCATCAGATGTAGAAGCAACCGGGAAAAACTGTTTTTTAGGTTCTGCCTTGGTACCCATCACAGAATATCCAATATCTGCCGCCGCTTGAGTTTTGGCAGTTTGTATCGCAACTTGAGTTGCTACTAAATTTTGTTTAGCCGATATTTTTTTCTGATTTAACGTTTTTGCCCACTTTTCCATGTCTTTGGCAATACGCTTTGCTACTTTTACTTTGTCGTCGTCTTTTTTCTCCTCTACAGGCGCCTCTTCTTTTTTATTTTCGTTTTCGGCATTAGTCACTTCCGAATTTGTTTTTTCATTTGTGGGCGCGGACAAATACGTTTGTTTCGTCGCGTCCCAATAAAGAAAACTATTTGTAAAACTGTTGAAATAATATTGCGAATTGGCGTCGTAATAAAGCTTCGTGTACGGATCATAATAATAACCTGACCCCTTCTCATATTGATAAGTGGATAAATCGGGAGCAGAGTAAGTGACATCCCCTTTTCCAGACGGAGGTTGACTTAACGGTTCAATTTTATTCGATGCCGGTAACGAAAAAGGTGTTACAGCTGGTGGCATTACAACTGGACCAGCAGGAGCGGCGTAAACTGATGAAACAGTTTGGGCGGACTGTGCAGAAGGCATATTAATAGTCTCTCCATTTTGAATTTTTTCCGTATAAAAATTGGTGTAGTACTGTACGTACGAAGTACGTTCAGCGGGAGTTTTTGCATAGATATTAGCGCTAAATTCTGCGAGCTTGGGAACATCAGCAATAGTGTAGTTTGGAGTTTCTGGTTTCTGATTGCTCCATTTCGCTGCTTCTACTGCAGCGTTGCCCATAGAAGCAGTTGCCACAGGACCAACTGGCCCAAGTTTACAATAAGATACGAGAACTTCTTTCGCGTCAATAAGTAACGGATCTTCCACAATCAAGGCATTATGAAGATACATAGCGTCAACCACATTGTTCATTTCCAAATAGCACAGGCCTTTGGAGACGTTTGTTAATGGATTTCGTCCGATTCGAACACTACGAATAGGTAACGTTGAAAGTGGCTGTATAGCTTTAAGAACGTTTTCTTCGGTAGTAAATAATTCTAAACCACGTAATAAAACTGTGTGTGTAGGATAAGAACTGACTTCTTTTGAATGATCAAATATCTCTCCTACTTCCCTCGAGGCTCCACATACAAAGCAACTCTCTCTGCGTTTAAAGTTGTGGGCGTTGCATTTGCACCACCAATCTGACAACATTTTTTCCGGGTCAATCGTAGAAATAGTGTATTGCATGATCGCTCTGAAATTATCCCTAAGCATCATTTCACCCTGTTTGGACTCCATTAATGTTTCGGCTTCTGCTTTAGTAAAAAATTCTACAAACGCAAATCCACGAGATGATCCCGTGTCCTTTTTCCTAATCAAACGTATATCCACAGGGGTGAGGCCACATTTCAATATCTCCTTTCTTATGTCATTTTCTGAAATATGAGGAGCCAAACCACGAATGATGATAGTTTTATTTGGAATTTGTTTTTTAAACGTGTACCTATCGAATTCTTCTTCACGATAATACTCTTGATTTGCATCATAATTTCTTCTTGAGTCAGAAGTATTGTAATGACGTCTAGTACTAGTAGTTGCCGAATCCGAGTATATATTTCTAACCCTTGGCCCGTCTGAATCATCATAGCTTCTAGAACGTCGTCTACGCCAGTCTTCGTCACTACTATATTGACTCGTTAGCGAGTCACGATCATCTGGAGAGTATCTACTCCTCCGTTTAGGAGATCTAGACCTAGACCTAGACCTAGATCTAGATCTAGACCTAGATCTAGATCTAGATATAGACCTAGATCTTGATCTTGATCTTGACCTTGATCTTGTTCTTGTCCTTGATCTCGACCGTGATCTAGATCTACTTCTACTTCTAGATCGAGATCTATGATGCTTTTTATGCTTGCTACGTCGCTTACTACCGTGTCTACTCGAACTTTTGTCACGTTTCCTTTTTTGACTATGGTCACGACTTCTGCCTCTTTCCTTACCTTTTTCTGAATCCAAAAAGGAATCCACAGATTTAAACCAATTAGTTTTAGTCTTCGTTGTATTTACACTTTGATCTTTGTTTTTGCTATTATTAGATCCACTTGAACGAGGAGATGAGTCATAAGCTACCAAGTCCATTTCAACACTTCGCCTAGTAGATGAGTTTACCTCATCTGAATCATAACCACAGGTATCCTTGACCACAAATTCTTCTTCCATCTTTACAATGAAACAAACAAACAGACAATATTCATTAGTTCAAATAACCTATTTACTCTATGTATTCCACAAAACGCCTTGGTCCCTTTTACGACCTTCTTCAAAAACTGTTTTCATTAATAATTACTTACCTACCCAAAAGTAACGGTATTAATTTTACAATAAAATTTAAATAAAGTAACATAATACACATATATACAAATTTATATTAAAGTATCAATAGAAAATGTAAATTAGGTATAAACTTTTTGTAGTTGTGATTTCCATATTTTGTTGATACTGTATATTATATAATATAAAACAATTACAACTTAAAATATATAATTACCTACATTTACAATTTTATTATTATCAAATATAAAATAATAATTAACGCACAAAGCTACATTTTAATTTAATTTAATTTGGTCCTACCTCAAACAAAAATGAATGTTCTGTTATGTAGCACAGGCAATGTAGCTTTTAACTTATTCTTGATCGTTGTTTGAATCGTTGAATAATCTGTAATATAATTTGTTTTGAAATTGAGTGCGTATATTAGAACGATCAATTTATGATCAACAATGGACACTTCGTCAACGATAATCAATCTATCAGAGGCTCAAGATGAATTTCTGACACATAGCCGATATCAACTAACATTGTTTAAAATTTGACTAACCTTTGAATATTAATAGAAATAGTTGAGAACTAGTTTGGACCAGTCCTAAGCCAAATTGTAATGACTGAACAAGCTGATGCGCAAATCTGTAATACATTTACAATGACTTATGATATCACATACAACCAATTAAATTTAACAATCGATTAATCAAAACAGTAGACTTCTTTGGTGAAATTAATTTAATTTCAAAAACATTATTTCCGTGAATCCTTATTCTATTGAATATTCTCGTTGAATTGATTTCATTGTATATCATATATATATATATAGGTTTAATTAATTTGTTAATTATTACTAATTTCATTTGTGATATATAAAATTACATAAGCGAACAATCAAAATATAATTAAGTACAATTAATCATACAGCTATATATATACTAAATAAAACTTAACAATTCACCACTATACTTAAGGTTAAAATTATATTTATGTCATTAATATATCATATTACAAAAATCAAATTTAATATTATTTTCTACAAAACTAAACATTTTAATTATCCTAGATATTTATTATAAAGTATAAATTGTATAAATACCAGTTATTACATATTTATTCGACAATATTGTGGTACTAAATAAAATATACTAATGGTATAATTATAACTTTAACATATTATTACTCGCAATTATTTAGATTTATAAACCTAACTTAAAAGTATTCCAAGCTCAATATGTATTCTTATAAATACAATATATATCATAAGGTACATATATATAGTATAACTTAAAATAAATTAATAATGAAAATTATTTATTGGAAAATATTTTTAAATTAATAGATTAGTACAAGAACAGTTCAATAGTATATTTTTAATTTGGTATGCAACAAATAAATTAATTGGTAGATTATTAAATCCTTCATATATATTTTCTTTTTAAATAATTTTTTTCAAATTTAAATTCGCAACTATTTTATTTTTATTGCAAATCATGAAGTATCTATCTATACATATTATAAATTAGTAAATATTATAAGATATAACAAAAAAGTGTGTTAAATGAGGAACTTAATTTGGTATGTAAATTATAATAATGCATATTTTTACAAATAAAATAAAAAATTGTCGTTATACAAAATATCATTTAAATAAAATTACTATAATGATGTAAAATAAATATTAAGGAAATATTAATTAAAATAATATTTTTAAATTTGTCTAAAAACTTTAATAAATATTTAAATTTTGATAGGTTTAATAGATAGTTCACATTTATAAAATATTAAAACATAACTTCATATTATTATTATTATTATATATTAATTATAGCAATAAATTTTTACTTTTTATATAAATATATTTTTAATTTTATAATATGTATATTATTGTACTTTAATTTTAGGGATTTGAAATCTATGATCATTCATTGTAGTCAATTTGTTTTGATATACAAAACTTTTGTAGTTTAATAGTTATGTTTACCAGTTGTAAAATTTAATTTCTTAGATGGAATTAAAAATTTGAATAAAAATACATAACAAATATATTCTAATGTAAGAAAACTAAAGAACATTGATTTTACATTTTTTTTATCTACACAAGCATATAACTTTTAAGTAAAAATACTCTAATAGTTATACTAAATTTTATAAATTGTAAATCAGATATAGATGGTACATATTAAAATAACTTTTTTATTTTTTCAAGTTATAACATTAGTACATAAACATGATTGATAAGTTCTAAATACATCTAATCAAATTTATCATATAAAAGAAACTTGGGATATTCTTCTTTCAATAATATAACTATTGCATCATTTTTATATTTAAACGTTGATAGGTATAATAATATAAACCAAATGGTAATCAATTATTGGTAATTTTTAATTTGTGATAATAGAAATAAATAATCAAGAATAAAAAAAAAAGTAATATTGTTCAATGTTAACAGTTTAAAAGTAACGAAATGATATTTAAAAAAAACGAATGTTTCCTCAATAGGAAGTATAATAAAATATAAAAAGAAATTAAACAGAGGGCTCTGAACACACAAAGGGCTAAAGAATGAGCAATTCATTGCCCAATGTAAAAATATTTGCAAGAATACACAACGGACAATCTATTATCGAACGCTTAATACATTGGTTTGAATCCTAATGAACATAATTATCAGACAACACAAATTATAATCAACATTCTCCAAATTATGACTTGCTGTTACTGTATCATAACAATTCGTATACAAATCGTTGTACACGTGTTCGTGTGTTACAGACAAGTGCATACGCGTAGTACCTTCATAAAGTATGACGACCATTCGACAATATGAAACTAAACTGAAAATACATGTGTACGGAAACGATATGGATGAATGTCGTTGTACCGATCGCACGTGTTGATAATATTAATTTAACAACCGAAAAAACGTACGACCGGATAACAGCGATTGTTGATCGGTCTCTACTTACGATGCTGTAACCGTGTTCCTCCGAACCCGCAATGTGGGTCTTCTATCCGACAAGTTACCGACGTACGTAGCGTGAGGCTTTGTGTCACCGAGACGCGTCAAAACCCGTGGTCGCCGAACGTTTCGTCGTCACCATCGCATCGACCGAACGGCAAAGAAACACCGAAACCGAGAAATTGTCCAAAATACGCGACAACCGACGCCAATAAACGATAATCGATCGCGAAAATGATCGGTAAAAATTGTACGTTTACGTTTGTTACGGTGCAGTATATACGGCCGTGCTCGTTATCAGTATCGATTCGCTGATAACCGTCGCCCGAGCGGCGGCAACACGCCGTCGGATAATTCCAAGGAGGATAGATAATCGGTGAGCCCGCCCGACGATAAACGGAACGTGTAATATTTGTTTTTGGGTGGCGTTTTATTTTCATCGAAACGCGTTTTTTTTTCACTCAAAAAAGGGTCAACCGCGGAGACAACGGTAAATTCATTTTCACAGTACTTGTAACCCAACCCTATTGATTACGAACGAATACGGACGATTGTCCGAACGTAATTGTTGAACGAAAAAAAACAACAAACGGTTTGTATACTTACGTATACATATATTCTATACGTAATTCTACGTCCGTAGAAATATACGCGAGTGGTTCACGGTCGCTGTGTCGACCATCACGACATCGTCGTCGACTCGTTTTCAATTTTTGGTAGCGTGGTACGAATAAAACAATTCCAACCGACGTGATCATATATTTCCGTCTCCCCTCCTACGGATTTCATCCGTCGTTTTCGAATTACATCGTCGTATTGCGCGCAACTAAATACGTACGAGCGTCCCGAACACACACGACGCCGCGGTGTACCTTCGTGAACGCAATACGTTCGCGTTTTTAAAAGGCCAAAATCGTACCAAAACGAAAATTCGGGTTTCTAAAATAAAAATCTTTTTGTTAGACGCGCGTAACCCGGGCGTGGACTTACTTAACGCGTTACCTTCTTAACACCACGTTCGCTCAACATCCCGTTATCACGTTCGTTAATTAAGTTCAATTAGCGGACAGCGTACAACGATTGTTCCCAACGTGTTACGTTCGAAGCCATTTAGGCTGCGCGCGTATATGTAATATAGTACACGATGACGCGACGTTGCGTTTTCATTCTATACATCTATACACAATCAACATTGTCGGCGAACGTTTCACGGTGGACTTTGTCACCATATCGTCGTCCGTCACTCACCCGTGTACACGCTACGGTCGATATTGCCGCCTATCTATATATATATATATATATATATATAATCGTCTGCCGTTTCGTAGTCACCGTTAAAGGAGCGTTGAAATTACTGTAATTTTTCCGCGTTCTGTTCTTAATATTTCAAACACGGACTAAAGATTTTTTATCCCGCCTCGGAGCCAATAAGCAAAACAAATATATATATATATATATATATATTACAACGTAATTGTTTCGTAATTGAATTCCCAATAGCGTCGTTTCTCCCGTATTTACGTCATTTCCACACATTACTTTAGAAATCCTCGGCGGAGTGACCCACCCAATGCACGAGGAACCGGCGCCGTCATACGACGTTCCGCCGATCTATAATCCGCTAGACGTCGCCAACGTTTTGTGATAATATCGACGTATTAGTGCAACTTTAATAATATACGCATAAGACGCTTTTAAGTTAACACGAAAACATGTAGAACAACTTTGAATGTAACTTATATATATATATATATGTATATACATCTATAATTAATTTTACGAGTTGTATAATAGTCGTATAATTCGTTGACGTATTCTTACGGAATGTTATGAATTCTCTTCAAAATTCCGTTTTCGTTGAAAATCGCGAAATTCGAATAACGTATTATTATTGTCACAAGTAAACCGTTTAAACCTTCGAGATTTTCTCATATATTCCATGGAGCGAATTCAATTTGAAAACATTCAGCCTCTAAATTAACGTGTAAGATACATCGTTCATTCCGAAATACCGAATAAATAACGTTTGAGAGTAAGTAATCGATTGTACTACAGCACTATTTCGAATTTTCGTCCGCGTCTGTTCGTAAAAAAAAGTAACGTCGTCTTGGCCGAGTCCTCGACTCGTTTACGCGAGCGTTTTGTTTTTAAACGGAATTTTAAGTCGTTTTTCGACTGTTACTATCTACAAAGTAGTACGGCAAACATATCTATACAATATTGCACCGCGGAAAAACTCGTATTTTGAACGCGTTTCGGAATCGTTTATTTTGCTTTTAACGATATGATTATTACACCTAATACGTAATATTTTCGGTAATTAAAACGTAAAAAAGATTCAATTTCTTTCCAATCTGCCCCTTAAAATATGTATATAATTTTATTACCGGTTATTATTCACGTTCGTCAGCGATGCTACCGAAATTTTTTTAAAAGCGGTCAAAAGTCGACGATCGTTTCCTATAATTACATGCCCAGATTAAATACGCATTTATATATACTATATATATTTATTTATTTATTTATTTATTTATTTAATATATTTAATAGTATAATATAATAGTATGTATATACTATATATATATAGTTACTTAGAAATGGAAAGGTTCAGGAGGGGGTCCAGATTCGAGGACCCTCCTCCTCTCATAGTTGCGTGGCTAGTGTCGTGAATCTGCGCGGACACAACGATTGTCGACGAAATCGTTGAGTGTTTGGCGCGTCGATGGCCAGGTCAACGCGGTTACCGTCGCGGTGACGTCGTGTTGGTGCTGCGACCCTGGTATGTGGACCCGCATTGCGCACAACAGCTGTGTAGTTGACGCGGCCGGCGCGCGTCGAGACCCAGACCACCGGGTTTCTTCGGCGACTCTCTCCCGCCCCCACCTTTCTGACTGCTCATCGAGTCCTGGTGCCGCGTTTCGCCTAGAGTACTGTCGTAATAGTCGAAAAGGAACCGCGTTAAATCGTTAACAATAATAACCGTAGACGTATAACATTTCGGGAGGAACGTCGAATTTTCTTTGGACTTTTTCGAAATTAATATACTCGCGGGATAAATTTTCCAACGAACGTACGAATTCACAATATAATATATATATATAATACAATATAATAATACACTATTCGAGAAAATAACGATAATTTAGAATAAATATAGGTGTACAATTTAAATTGGTACCCATTTACTCATTTTTTTTTTAATAATGGCGTTTATATATATATATATACTTACGGTCCGATATATTAATTACAATTACTCTTAATTGAAATAATAACGTCGCGTTTTAAGTTATATTCCTTGAAATTATAACGCGTTTATAACATTTTAATAATTATTCTCGGTAATTTATAATAGGTACGTGCACGATTATTACAGATTTTAATGGGTAGATATGTTAATAATATTCAGTTTTCGTTTTAAGCTGTCTTATCCCGAAATTCTACGCAAATACGTCGATATAATTGATTATTTGGAGACGCGTAACGATTTCGTCGAATATGATGAATCATTTTAAACGTGTTTACGTTGTACACCTAAAATCCGATTTATTCCTCGAAACATATCGGACAGAATAGTAGGAGCTCTCCTATTTGTTCCCCCCGAAAACATTATATTAGTAACAGATTTTGTTATTATACATTTAAATTTTAATAAAATATAGAAATATTAAGGCTATAGGCGTGTACAATATCATCGTGTATAATATACGTCGATTTTATTCAAACGAAACTTTATAATTATTATTTTATTCGTTTTGGATGTAATACTATTATGAGAAGCATATCTTTGAATATAATTTTAGAACTAATAAAATATAGGAAACTTTAAATTCTTTTCGTTTTATTCATACAAGTCTATACATATTGCACGTAAATATGTATATTTTTTATACTTAGGGTTAGGAATTTGTAGTATTTACATTATTTTTCTTTGTGTTCCGGCACGTAGCTTATTGAAAACAAAATTTGATTCATACGTCGTTCAAATTTTATGTTCCTTTTTTCGAATTTGTCTACGATTTTAAACAATAATTTACTATTTTGACACTTTTGTAACAGTTAATTGGCATTTATATTTCTCTATTATCAACTGTATGCACGTTCGACATTTTTAGCGTAAATTTTATTAACGAACAACTATATGCTCTCAATTATTTGTATTTATATTTTTTGGAATAAAATACCTACAACTAACCCGACATACATTTATTAATGGAATAATATGTATAGAAGTAAAACAATCTCTTTATAAATTAAGTTATTGGAAGCACGATTGTTTATTTATTTTGTTTTTTATAACGTCTACGCATTTTTATTGCTTTAATTAACAGTATATTAAACACGTTTGTTTCATTATCAAGTTGTATAAATGAAGTGGAATCGAGTTATATATTTCAACATTTACAACCACGTACAACTCACCTCGTTCTTAAGTACCTAATATTGCTCGCAAGTATCAGTTTACAGTTTAGTGACAACGTTTGTAGATACCTATTATGTTCTTGTTTTTTTATATAGATATTTGATAGTAAACTGGATAACTGGTAACGGTCAATTATATAAGACAATCCACACGACGAATAATTCGTCATTTTTGTTACCATTTTATACATTTCGATCGTTTATTCGTTCGTTCATTTATAACGTTAATTTGTCGATCGTCGCCATATAACTGTCCGCTCACGTACGAATAAGATATTACGTACGATTCCAAAACATCGCGGAATTTTCGTTTTCACCGTCCGAGCTGAGTGCGTAAATTCGTTAATTACGCCATCCACAGCGTCAGATAAGATTATACGCGTTACAATAAACGTCATTTAACTGTTTATCGCGTTATGATAATGTAACATGTAAATTAATATAGCGACGACATCCGAAGTGGTTAGAAATATCCGTCGGCGGATTTAACAGTCGTTTAGTTGGTAAATGCCGGTGTGCCACCGTCCTCTTAGCGTTGTTAAGTTTGCCTGCAGTTATTTAACTTTCAAATCCACCGCCGCTAACGTATTCATAAATAATATTATTGTCATTCGAATTTCGCGATCATCCCGTACATATATATATATTGTATATATATTTATGTTGTTTATTTGACACCACATACATGGAGCGCGTATGTAATAGTTAACAAAAATGAGCAAGCGGTTCATACGTAGTCGTGTATATATATGTAACTAGATATATGCGTGCGTATGTGTGTACACGAATTACCTTGTTATCGTTTTAAACTGTGTTGAGTTAGGTACATTGTTTACAATAAAGTATACAAGCATATATAAGAAAGCGAAAAAAATGAGAATACTTGAATACACGTAGGAATAATAGACGTGACGTGTCACCCGTTTGTTCGCCATTTTGTTTTTGATAGGTATAATTTGTAACGGTTTAGGTGTTTATTTGAATTCATTGTGTCGGTATACACGCACACAAGTATACACGCACATACATACGTAAATATATATATATATATATATATCGATTCTACAGGGCGAATATCAACGGTATTATAATTAATTTTGAGCTATAATATTGTAACGTTAATAGTTAGAAAAAATATAAATTATGTACACACACACACATATATATATATATATATATATATATATATATATATATACGCACAGAATTCTTTAATTGTATTTATTTAGGTATGTGATAATTTTAAAAATTAACCTTTTGTTCCTAAATAGGGTTCATATTGATGTTAGTTTTAAGTGTTAACTAGAAACTCCTCCTACCACTAAGATAGATTTATAAGTAATTATAATAGCAAATTATTTTTAGATTTAAAATTTTAGAATATATGCCCATTTCAGAGTTAACCGTATAATTTGTAATGTATTTTATTTTAAATTATTAAATAATTAAAATATAGTTTTCAGCTAATTACATATAATGGTTTTACAAACAACGGCTTTTAAATATTTCGTTGTATGAAATACCTCTAGGCGAAGCCGTATAGACGTCTGCGTGTATAAAAATATATATTGTATTATTTTACCATTTCAAGTTTCAACATTTGTGCTCAGCCAAATATCACGAAAAAATAAATAAAAACTTCGGTCAAAATAATGGCAAGTGTTAAATCCGAAAATTGAGTCTTCAATCATTTTTATTATCACCCACTCACGTATATATATAGTTCGTCGATAAGATAGAAAAATATACGGATAAGATACACTCCCTTCTTTTTGTTCGCTATATTTTTCTCCCCTACTCACTACATGCGTTCTCACTTCGTCTTTCATTTCCACAACATACACACGGACGGTATAAAATGTCGTTTAATGAACAGAGAAAAACCTTCTGACCGAAAGCACCTGTATATATATATATATA
>JAIPRN010003729.1:0-19371 GCA_025469175.1 Geopemphigus sp. TES_GeoC_2020 | reverse complement strand
GGACGTTCGTTTTCACACGTAACTACTCCTACGTAAATATCCATAAATATAACAATACTCAATAATGTACTATACGACATTACGTTAAATTATTAGGTACGTTCTATTTCCCGTAAACCGTTTAAAAGTTTGAATGTCTCGACAAAAAATATAAACCAAATGCTTAAGTACAAACATAAAAGTGAGACATGTATAGTATTCGTGTGGTTATTATTGTCAATCGACAATAATAACGTAAACATATTTTTAAGAAAAACGTGTATACGCTAATCATCATCTTAGAACGGTCGTCGTGTATCAAAAAATAAATGTATTTTAATAGGACGGTTCGATGGACGTTCAATTCGTATAGTATATATATGTATATAACCTAATAATTAGTAATAACGGTTAGAATAGTATACACTTTAGCATTGAATACTAAAAATTACACAAACAAAAATAAATCAAACCTTTGTACACCTATTGTTTGAACATGGATACAAATGGTCATGCGTTGACCCATTATCGTGATATCGTTTTTTGTAATTGACGATACACATTATTAACATTATTATTATTATTATAAGCTTAAAGGTTAACAAAATAAATAACATTCATAGGCCCAGCAATATATTTACCTCACGTTTTCCGTGTAAAATGATCGTTTCACCACGATTCTCTTATTTTTATTTACAGACGTACATTTTTATATAATTATATTTTTATCGATTATTGCTGAAACGTTTACGTAAATTTATAATTATACGTGCTTCGAGTAAACATAAAACTTTTCAAAGTTGGTTAGGTCATGGCAATCGATATACAGTTTTTTTTATTTTTAAAAAAAACTACACGAATAAGATAACATACAAACAATCTGTATATTTGTAATTTTTCGAACACCAGTTTTACTTTATAACACAATAATATTATTAAACGCATTTTTAGCCGTTTGATTTTTATAAAATAAAACTTCATACATATTATAGAAAAATAAAAATACACTTTTAGATTTATCTATATTTTTATTTATTTAAACATTTTTATCAGAAAATAAGCGCTATATCATATCTACGCAAAGCTCAATTAAATAACTTAATCGTTCATTAAAAACTTGCCGTTAAGTTAAAAAAAAACAATAACTATGTACATAAAATGTTAATAATTAATAATTTCGTTTTGTTAGTATATTATAAAATGATAATCTATACCTAGGTATACCAAAGTATGTCATAAATACAAACGTGTATTTTAAGTACTCAATTATAATTAATTAACAGATCAAGGTATATAAGGTATAACATATATAAAATATAACCTACCCAAATACCCAAAACTTCCTGAATACAATTTTAATATTATATTTTACGTATAAAATAAATAAAAACCATAAGACATTAACTATTATTTTCCAGGTTGTTATTTTTAATTTTCATTTATTCATAACGTTATATTATAAATAACAATATTAATATACACATTTTCATTAAATTAAACATTTTCAATTATATTAAATATTCATTTTGATTTTAAACAAATTTCGTCCGACATCTCAAAATGCGTTACTAATATTAAATTTATAGTTATTTAATGTTATGATAAAATATATATGTATTAATTTTAAACAAGCGTATAACATCATCGATAAAGGAAAATTATAAATAGTATTTCAGAATTAAAGTTGCTCAAAAAGTTGGTAAATGTAATACAAAATACCAATTCCATTACGATGTATAAAAGACGTTTTTAGGAGAGGATTAAAAAAATGTTTAGTAAAGTTTAAAATAAAGGGACGTATTATCACCTATTTTACCTAATTTGGCATCGAAAAAAGTGGTGAGAGATAAAAAAGGAACTCGAGAAATAGAGTAAATAATAAAAAAAGGTTACAAGCATACACTAACGACATAGTAATTCTTAGAGAATCCCGAAAAGGAATCAGAAAGTATAATGAAATGCGCAATACAGTAAAACTTAGGCAAAATGCTGCAAATCAGTTTTTACTACCTAATGAATAAAGTGTCCTATTCTAATCTTCTCGTCATAGAACCTAAAAAAAAGCTATGCATCTTTTATTTACGTTCCATAGCCATATACCATTGTGAAATATGGTCAACGGCTAAAGATGATAAAATAAAATAACTAACATTTAAAATAAATATTCTTATACGAAAATATATATTCAATGTGAAATACAAGAACAGGGTAGTGTAAAAGTACTAATGCAGATATTGAAAGAAACTTTAATACACCCACCCTTCAAATATGTTTTGTATCAAAAAGACTTAAATAGACAAGTCATATGGCAAGCTAAAAAAAGTCTAATAAGGCAAGTACTTGTTACTAAATCTACTGAGACACGACCCTGAGAAAAATCACGACAACGGTGGCTAAATAGAGTAAAGAGATATTTAAATCAAGTAGAGGCAAGAGTGAAAGAAACAGAAAATCCAAATCGATGGAAGTATTTGGTAGATTCAGCAAAATACTTAAAAGGCTTTTAAATTCTAAAAAAATTATATTATTTTATATACGTACACAAGTTTTAAAGTCGCCTATTAGAAAATTGAAATTTTCCTTTTTTTATTCGTATAATATATTATATTTTCGTAACTCCGAAGTTAAAATTTCAATCCATATAAATAGATAGTATACATGGTATCGATTGTATTGTAACTAAAAGTTAAAAATAATTAATTACTTATTTGTTTAATAATTAATAGGAATTAATTATGAATAAATGTAAACGTACGTTCATTATACGTATCAAAAACACTTCATAAAAAAATTAAACCAATTTAGTTCTGTTACATAACAATTTTTTTTTTATATCAAGAATAATAATTAAGTTTTTCCCGAGAACATAAAATCTACATATATATATAATCCTATTTATCAACAAGACGATAACTGATCAAAAAATTTGCTAATATGTATATAATTATTATTATTCGTTATAAAATATATTTAAATAACATTCGGTGAAGCTAATTCAACTTTTTGGTCGTGTTCAAATCACTCTTGTTTTCATATATATTCATAGAATAACCTACAAGTAACAGATATACACATTAGAGCCAAATGACTGCACTACCTATATAACGCTCTTTAATTTGAAGCTGACAATAAAAATAGATAAATCAGCGTCTTACATAAGCACATAAATGTACCTACGATTATGTGTATGTGAATAATAACCTTATTATAAATAATAATCGTGAGCGTATTTTATCAACGGCGTTTTAGATGAAACGTATAAAAATAACGTGGTTTTATTGGATAACCGAGTACAATAAAAAAAATCAACAAATTCGGATGAATCATATGTAGCGCACCTAAAATGAACTTTGTTGCTGAAAATCATTATTTTACTTATCACTAAATAATTTTAAAATTGTAAGTTAAAAACTAAACAAAATCGTAATTGAATTATTGTTAGCATTTCACGAGCGTACTACACACACTTCCTCCAATATCATACTCCACAAAGCGTGTTATTGATTCCGTTACTCATAGTCGTATATACTACATAATTTCCGAACTTGTGAAATTTCATACAAATAATAGCTTTTAATAAAAACTCAATCACATACTTAACCAATATAATACTATAAAAAATTAACTATCAATATATATATATGTATGTATACCGAGGTATATATGTATTTATACCGATTTATACACATAAAACAGACTCGTGTATCAACGACCACTTTTATTACTTGAGTAAAATATGGACTCGATAAATGTTCAGTTTTTACTTTTAGGCGCAACATCGCAACAAATAACATAAAAATACGTTAATGATTTTTCGTGCATTATTCTTTCGATATATGCATTTTCCAGTAACCGAATAAACGTCATCACAAAACCTAAATAAATATTGATTGCGGTTCGTGTCAACATTAAGCGTATTAAATACGACACAATATAAGTTAATTGTTTCTTTGATTTGTCCGTCTATTTTTATTCTTTACTAACTTATTTGCAACCGATGAACACGTTATATAACAATTTAACAAATCGAGTAATGAGTCATCGATAATTTAAAACTATTTAGTATCTAATTTTCAATAAACTGATATATTTAGGTACCGTACACAGTTATATAAATATACCCGATATATGTACATAGTTTAACCTTCTTCGTATAAATAAAAAATATGAATAAGTTAGGCGTTATTATTATGTAGAAACTATGGTCCGTTCTTTCTTCTTGTCCTTGAAACAGATTACATACTCGATTCCTGAACCATTTTAAAAAAAATATCCGTTTAGCCAACATTATTTGAATTGAGCAATTATATAAGTAAATGGCATTCATAAATATGAACCAAAGTAAACGTTTAACCCTCTAAATAGTTACAAAATATGAAAATAATATTATATGAAATACACACGTTAATACGAAGTAAACACAAATTATAAGAAAAAGTGTAAATATTATTTGGATATTTACATTATTTATGTCTTTATAAGTAAAATTTGTATGAACCAATCTTATCGAAACAAAAAACTACTTAATTTTTTTATTTATTTTGATTCGAAAAAGTCACGTTTTATTAATTTTACCCTATAATCGGTAAACTAAAACATATTAAACAAGCCTGTACAAAAGTGTGTATATATGAGTACTCAAGTATTTCGTAATTTAAAGATTTAGTATTACATTTTAAATATTATCTACACTTAAATATTTTTATGATGATTGGAAACGTACTGAAACTCTTCGTATCTAGGATATTATTTATACATTTACGTAAAATTAAGTCCCTCATCCAGAAATTCGAGTGATTAAATTCGCAATCACGTCGATTATACGTTTAATTTTAAACGATTTACATTATTCGTAGCCTTGAAATTAATAACATGCACTACAATTTTTAATTTTCCGAAATTAAATTCATGGTTTTGTTAGATTTAGTTTGAAGCTTAAAATATTTTATGTCAATATTAATATAGTAGCATAAAGAGCCAAGTATATAGTTCCTAGGAAATTAAATAAATGAACGCACGACAACATTTCCCAAGAAGATAATTACAAACAATTATATTTTCCGAAATTTTTTCTTTATTCGATTTAGTTAAAAATTATATTATTTATTATAATATTAAGTTATATAAAACACTATATGAAAAATTAATATTTTGTTTTTTTTCGTGTTATCTCATCAATTTGTGTCCATTATTGGTGATCGTCACTGATATCTCTTCTTTTAGTTAATATTCTTTTTCTTGCATTTAATAGCTCTATTTTTCTGTTTATAAACTTTAGTTAGCTAGAAATTACTTAAAACTCTAAACTAATCATCTAATCAAGAATTTGATTGTTATGCTGCCATCTTTTGATTCCATTGTTTATTCATGATAATAATTGGAACATAAACTTATATAAAGTCCAAAATATAATTGGAAATTGTCAAATATGAATTTGTTTGCATACTTATGTAACTACTAAAAAAATATTCGTTTTTAAAATAATTATCTGAGCCAATCAATTCGTCAAATTCAACTAAAACATCGTATAATAAAATAAATGTTTTCTTTATCTTAATAGGAAACTAAATATATAGAATTCAAATTTATTTCTTAATCCACAATAATTTGAGCTCTTCTTCAATTCTATTTAATAAAAATAAAACAACACATCTTGTGATAAATGTCTGGAAAACTTCTGACAATTCAGATTAAAGTTTATTCAAACTTCAAAATTAATAAATTTGTAACGCTTATTAATTATTTTTAAATTTTGTCTCAACTCGTTTATTTTAATTATTTTACAAACTTTAAATTACGCGTAATTATAATTCTGTTATATATTTACTTTATTTAAAACAAATTAGGTACCGTTTCATACTTTAACACACATTTCGGAAAAACAATAAAACGGAGTAAAAATAAAAAATAACGAAGTTCTATCGACATATATACCTACTACTCACCTTAATTTTATCAATTTTAATTGAGATATGAATATTTTGACTTGTAGATATATAAACAACGAATATTTTAAATGACATTGGTAATAAAAATTGTCCATTAATTTTAAATATTGGACATTATAGCTTAGTACATTTTTGTTCGAGATATTTCTTCATAAACTAATAATTTTAAAGTTATAATCATACATTTTAGGCAAAAGTTGAAAGTGAAAATTGTATTTACAATGATACGAGTATTAATGTTAATTGATTTAAGATTTAAGTACGAAAAATTAAATATTTTACATCCGGATCGAAATCAATGAGTAAGACTAGGACGTGTTCCACTTTTATTTAAAAATAAAATTGTTTTATTCAAACATACATTTAATCGTTTATGAGATCAATTGACGTTTATGTATAAATAGTTTATATGAATTATTATTGTACGAAATATATATCTTCTATATTAAGCGAACATTGTTCGAAAATGTTTACAGTTACGCATTTACCACAATTTTCCTCCATAAATAATAGTTAAATTAAAGTGCATAAACGATACATACTTTATATTTTATATATATATATATATTATACTTGTATTTGAATAAATATGTAATGAAGTAAATAGGTACTTTAACATACAAACTACAGCTGACAGCTATAGTATTATAAATTAATACATACCTATAGGTCGTATAAATAAAATAAATATTATTTATTAGAATCTCTTATAGAACCAAATAAGGTTCAACTGCCTAAAATTTAAGAAACTTAACATATTATTTTTTTCAATACTACCTAAGCATCAATCAAACAAATATATACTTTTTGGGTCGATATACTACACGAACAAGTCGGTCAACTTATACATATACATATATATATATATATATTTATAAATGTGTGTATATTGATTGAAAAGTTAGAAGGAAAAAACGAGTTTCAAAATACGCGAGTTCGTTTTCGAGAGATTATTCGCCATCTTATCGTCCTCAATTTCTAAAAACGTGTAGATATACGATAACATGGCCATGACTTGTAGATTAATACGTATTAACTAACGAAACGTCGCAAACGACAACAATATTACATATACACAATCCTTTAAAAAATAAAACGATAAAATAAATAGGACTGATACTTTTTATACGTTGCTTGCAAAATATTGAATTACATTATAGGCACAATTTTAACACAATTTCCATCAATAATAATATTGTGACGTCTTCGATAATATAAAAAAAATCCCGAATGAACAATTAAAATATATATTATATACAAATATATTATTAGCTTCACTAGATCTCTCAAAATATAAATAATATTCGTTATATTTTCTAGAAAATGTTTTATAACGTTACGTTCTATATATTATCATAATTTTAATACTTTTTACTTCCTTCCTTTATTTACCATGACTATAATATAATAGCAAATATTTACTATAAACTTTATATTTTTAAATGGCAACCTATAATTTTAATAATAGATGTAATATATTTTTGTGAAAATGTACATACGCTGATTTTTAAAATTGAATATATATTATTTGAATAATAAGTATTGAAGTTTAAAATGTGGTTGAGTTAAGACTTACTTGTGTGATAAATAATTGATAATTCACATCTCGGAGACGCTTATTATACATTCTTAAGACTGGTAATTAAATGTTCTTTTAAACGAAGGTGATATACAATCTCTACCTGTATAATAATATCTAATAATTGATAATTAATATCTATCAAATACTAATATATTTTTATAAGAAACATATGGACATTACATCATTATCGTTTCCACTAAACGACGCTAAAAAGAGCATCTACGATCAAATTGTTAAACAATAATTAATTCATGAATGTAAAATTTAATTCAAAAAAAACTTTCGTTATTTATTTAGTAGTTATTTTATTTCTACGAGATAATATAGGAAAATCTATGTATTGTTATTTGAAAATCAAAAGTCAATATCTGTTTAAAATACGAATACAGAAGATAGAAGTTTAAAAATAATCCTTAAACGATTTTTTGTTGAATACAAATACCGAAAGAAAATTTTAGTGGATAATTGCCGACGAATGATAAAAAAAACGCCCTGTATATACATATTTTGTTTTTCTTGGAGGTCACTAGTATTCAATTTTTAAGAACAATTATATTATGAAATAACCTCGATTTAGTGGCGTTTAATATAGTTTTTACACACAGAAAAAAATTATATAGTATGATTGCTTTAAATTGTACATTATATATATAACGCTTACAAATAAATATACAATAATATATATATGTATATATAATTTGATAAGTATATTGGTAATTTTTATTTAGTATTTCAGTTTACACTTAAAGAAATATTAGAAATGTTAACGATTAATATACGAATACGCGTAAATATTATGGTAAAACGTACGGAACGATTGAAGTAAATTTATAAATCTATACGAATATTTTGTTTAATGTGGGTATTAACATTTTGCTGTTGTATCCAAATTTGAGAGGTCCATTAGCTTAGATTAAATAAAGCCGTTGTGCCTAACTACAATCAAAAATTATAAACTAAATTTCGATTGCACCTAAATCATCAACTGAAACGTGTACGTAACGTAATTAATTTCGACGTTTAATAAAAGTCCATTAACCCACTCGGCGGTCAAATCAAATTAATATTCGATCGCCAAACAAAAAACATTCGACAAGCGTTTACTCGATTTTGCCCACGTACGTCAAGGATACCTAATCGGGTTTCCATTGCGTTTTAAAAGGAAATCGTTATGGGTTTTTTTCAGCTTTCTACGTTACACCCTGCGGCCAGAATAAATGAATAATTAATGTAGTTCGTAGTTACCATCGCGCGTTTATACAAGTGCGAAGCACTCGATAAATTATAATTACTTCGGTTCTGCAAATACCTTCCTGGGTCGTATTTACGAACGTATACATACACAACTATGTAGGTAATATGTGTAACAGAATAATATTATTATAAATTATAGCGTGTCGATTGTTCATACTAGTCCGGCACGTACGAATATTAAGTATACTCACATCTCGTGTCTCCATTGGACTTCGATGTCGAGTCGACAAATATCGACATTTTTCATCGAATCCGTGAAAATTACAACAACCAAATCCAGTATAACTAATCAGTAGTTAATAATAAAGCTCAAATTGTATAGCAAAATAAATATTATAAATGGCATCTAAGCTAAAAAGCGTGTTAAAAAAAATTTTTAATTATTTATTAAAAATTTGAATCAAACTAACGTATAAAACCAAATAATTTATCTCAAAAGTACTTTCATTTCGTTCAAATAGAAAAAATGTAATAAAAAACCCGATAATCTATAAATCTAAATTTTAAATATAATTTAGATATTCTAAATGATTAAATAACACCAATGCATATTTTGGGTCCAATAAACGTATAATTGGATCAAAATATGTATTCAAATATCATATAATAAAAAGAAAAAAATGTTAACGTCACGATGTTTTAAAGATCACTACTTCAACTATTATATAAACTTAAATTTGAAACGTGTCAAAAATACAACTTTCGTTATTTACACGTAACTTTAAATTTCGGAAGTTTTATTCTTAAACCAATATATTAATTCATTCATTTTTATAAAAAATGAAAAATTTATTATAAAGGAAAGTTTTCAAACATTAGAGCATCGTTAATATCCTTTAAATTATTTTTTTAAATTTATTTACATTATTTCTTTTAACTCTTCTGTTCTTCTTAAATTGTATCATGGTTGTATTTACATAATGTAACATTCACACAAGTACTTTCCACTGGTCGAAAACATTTTTCCCGGATTACGATACAATTTAGTCCTCGTCAAAAAAACATAAACATTACTTATATACTTTATATCCTCTTATATTTTAAAGCTAGTCAAATCGTGTTATTCAACATTGATTACGCAATAACGTAATATATTACTATGTTATGAATTGGAAATGTAATTCCTACGAGATTTTATTAAGGTCAGTTTATATTTATCCATGTTACTCCATAATAATTTTTTAGAAAATTTCAAAAAAAAAAAATACAGAATAAAATCGATTTTCCGATGTTTGACAAACTTGATATTAATTATTTATTCATAATTCAAACAACGTTTTCGTTGAATATTCGTTTTAATATTACGTATTGCATTATCTCTAGAGCGCTCTAGATTTGTTTCTTTTCTGAATTCTCTCAATATCCCATTTAATACCCATCATATTCTTTCTTCTAAATCTCGTACTGTTATTATCGCCACCTTATCTTTTTTCTATAATTCAAGGTTTCGTATTTAAAAATTTTTAATTCAGGTTTTTCTTTTTTTTTTTCTTTTTTTTTTCTTGTCTAATTGCTTAATTGTATTTTTGTCTAATTTCTTTTGTCTTTTTTTTGTTTTCTTGTTGTTTAATCATTTCTAATTGTCGAGACTAATTGTTCCACAAAGTTTCAATAAATTAAAAAAAAAAAATATTACGTATATGATTATTATTTGCCACAAGTTTCGTATAATACCATAATAATATCAAGTACGTAATACGAATTTGATGTTTTGATCCTCATTACATTATGATGTAGAAGGTCTTAAAAAATATGTGAATGGCTACCTCGTGGCAGGGGATTCCCCTGTCACCGCGCACCATTCATGTGATAGTTCTGAAGAAGTGGTAGTTTTTAGGAATTATTGTAAATTAGATTTGATGTACAGGGTGGGAAGGGGGTGAGATAAAACAACGTGGGGATAGCTCACGTTGCTCTCCTTTCTCATAAACATGATCATTTTTGTTAATTCATTTTTTATATCTTTGTTTTTCGATAAATGATAGTGACTCGCTAGTCGGAAATACTGTCTTCAGACATTCCGGGCCAATGAGGGTATTACCGATACCGTTTAAAAACAAAATGATGAGGAGGTTGTCATAAGAAACTAAAAAGTAATAAAATTTATTACTCTTAATCTAACACTTTTTACTATAAAAAAAGTTCTCTTATTTAAATGCCATTATGGTCTATGACATGTTTATAAATACTAAGGGTATATGAACAGTGTAACCTATCTAATATTGATCGTTGATAAATTATAAATCTTTAATGAAACAAACAATTTTATTTCATATTATGATCATAATATAATATATTTACTTTTCCCCAAGACCACATACTGTAATAAATGGAACTTTTATTTAGGCCCAAAGAGTTCGTTCAACTTTAGACAGATTTCGTTGTAAAATGTGGATATTTCAAAAAAAAAAAAACAAATAAGATTGTATAAAATTGTACGATTTGGAGCCGGTGGAAGAGCAATATAACCCGCAAATACGGATATTACATTCAAAGAGAAATTTTAATTTTAAAAACAAAACGTATTGTAACGACTAATTTGTAACACTATTATAATATTAAATATCGCCCAATAGAATACACTACAAAACATTGATAAACTCCATGGACAAATCGCGTGTTAAAATGTACCGAATTAAATTTAAGACGGGAAATTTAGGGTAAAAGAAATGTGCATAGAACCCAGCAATTCATATAGCCGATCTTAATATGAATATATTATTTAAATTTTTGGCGCAACTGTTCTAACGTATCAAAAACAATATAAATATTTACCAAACGACTCTCGAAAATCGATAACAATGGTGGCGGCAGTAGAAAAACGTTTTTTTTCCAAATAAAACGTCATCTTCCGTTACGATAACATAAATATGGAACAGAAGCGAATTCGTGATTTTCGGTAACTAATAAGGTATTTTCAATTTTAAGCGAAGAATATATCGATATTGTAATTATGTGTGTGTGTGTGTGTGTTTTTTTAGTTATATTTAAAATGTCGAACGATTTATCTGTATATCAAATATATAAATTGAATAGCGATCTTATAAAAATTTAAATATTTTTTTTAAATAGACACTTAGATTTGTATTTTAAACATTTTACGAAAATGTATTTTGAATTTCAGAAGCGCATAGTATTTCAAATACTTTGTTTAAAATATACGTATTTTAAATTAGTCGTTTAAAATTTCAAATACGATAAAACTTCATTATAACGCTTTCCTAAGGTCTAAAAAAGAAGAGCATTATAACCAGGAAATCATAAATTTTACTAATCGAGAAATTAAATTTATTTTGACGCTTAATTGACGTATGAATATCATCTATGTCCACATGTCACCAATTTTACAGAAAATTCCTAGAATTTTCGGAAGGAACAGCAACGAAACGACTTTGCAAATCTCTTCCCACTTGGATCTATCATAACTATTGTCCCAATAAACGCGAGTCGGAAATAACGTAATTTTTCCCTAGAAAAAGAAAAACACAAAAAAATATGTCCCCCTATAGAGCGTTATAACTAGTAAACATTCAATAGAAAACTACCTGTAGGATCGGGACCGAGAAAATAGAACGTTATAACCAGAAAATCGTTATTAGTGGAAGCGTTATAACGAAGTTTTACCGTATTCTTTTTAAATCGACGTTTATTATTGTCTTGTAATAATAACATCTAGAAACAAATTTTTATTTATATATCATTGATATTTACTAGTTATTGGGGTTTAAAATATAATTTAACGTAAACTGTTTAAAGGCAATAATGTAGTAGGTATATCAAAAACCAAACTACAAAAAACGACGGTAAAATTTAAAATCAATAATATTCCTTTCAATAATTTTATACTTCGACACTTATTGATTGAGAATATTATTTTTACGATTCGTATATTGTACGTGTCCAATATTAATGACATAATTAAAGTAATAACGTTGCTATGTTACACGTATATGGTTCAGAGTGTTGGGCTGTGGACAAGAAAATAGAACAGAGAATGAGTATAGCAGAAATGAGAATGCTTAGATGGATTAGTGGAGTGACATGGAAAGATAGGATAAGAAATATTTATTTAAATATATAACGGGAGGCATAGGAGTAGCGTCGATAGTGGACAATATGAGAGAGAATAGACTTGGATGGTTTGGGCATGTTATTTGGAGAGAAGAGTCGGAAATAGTAAGAACTGTTATGGAAATGAATATTGAAGGAAGAAGAGGAAAAGAAAGACCAAAGAAGAAGTGGGTGAATACGATCGAGTAAGATATGAGGACGGCTGGTGTATGCGTGGAGGATGTGGGAGATCGGGCCAAATGGAAGTTTAGGACGAAGGTGACCGAGTCCAAATAGATGTGATAAGGGCGAGAGAGATGATGATAACGCACTATTAGGATCTTATCGAGCAAATGCGATAACATGTTACCACGATTTATTTTTAATTATGAAAAATACGCGTGGTTTTTTAAAGTATTTATGAATAATTTTCTATAGAACTACATTGGTACGCGAATAATCTTTTAATCGAATATACTAAATACTTATTACTTTTCAAAATAAACATCTATATATAAATAAACATATACATATCAGTATTTGAGTACTTTAAAAAAATTTTTTGTTAGTTTTTACAACGCTATAATAAACAACTTAAACAAATACTAACTCGTAACGATTAATATATAAAAAAAACAACTGCCAAGTCTATAATGGTTATTTAAATCTATTGACGGACACAGTAACTAAATAAAAACAAAATTTAAATATTTATATTACACTTCGTGCGTGGAAATAAAATGTATTTATTTTATTGAATAACGTATTCCGCTCTTTCCTAATTTTTCAAAAATATTAACTACTGTGAAATTACAAACTAAGTTTCAAAATATTTATTGAAAAAATTTTTAAACCAAAATGTATTAGGAAACAACAGAAAATATGAAAAAAAGCCATTCTCACAGTATTATTTTTCTTTAAGAACACGAAATAAGGAACTAAGAACACATTAATAATACATTTGTAAATTGTTAAACAATTTTATTAATTGTTAAGATCCAAATCTTAAAAAAAGACAATGAATTAACAGATTATAATGTATAATTGATATTTAATCATTTAGCTAATTCAATATAGTTATAGGATATTTTGTATATTAATACTATTCTTCTTATCGACCTGTTGGACATTTGTTAATATAAACATTTTAACAAATTTTATTCTAAACGAAGCGAAAAATGTATTGGTTTTACGTTATATTTTTTATTTTAAATTCAATTGTTTTCGAAATGTTATGTTTATTTTGTCAGCAAGTATTTTCGTGTAAAAATGATTCGATAACCTTGACGTTACAATCCAATAACACATTGTATTTTATTTGTTTTGATACTCGACACATTTTTCGATCTTCTCAATAATTTTCTTAAGACTAAAAAATTATCAACGTATACAATTTTCCACCAAATCAAACTTCATTTTTTTGTTATAATTCAATAAAATATATTTTATAACAGTTTTTTAACTGGTTATTTACTTTAATAACATACACACGAAAAAATATTGGAAAAAATGTGATCAATTTTGGATAAAATTTAACATTTTGAATATGATAAATATTAAATTTTCAGTATTTTTATTTAAGAATGAATAAACTTTTCAATTTTACCTGGAAATTTGAAAACATACTTATATTTAATATAGATCAAATGAATAGTTCATAAATAAACGTTATCCAATTTCAACCATAAAATTATAACATTATTTCTATACCATTCTTAGAATCAAATAGTAATAATATTTACATATTTTTCACATTGAAATTAGTATTAATATCAAGTAATTCGTTTAAAAATTATAATTTAAAATTAATATACTGTACTTTTAAAAAAAATATCTAATTATTAATTAATTGGTATCTTTAAAATATATTTAGATATAATAAGAGAATTTCTATGTATAGAAATAGTTTTTTATTTTTCAAGTTCAATTAACTCATCACTTTTTTTATGAGCACAAGGTTGAAATGTGTATAAAAAACAACATACGTGTAGGAATTTTACTCGTATTCACATATTTTATCATCAAATAAATAATTCATATAAATACATTAACCAGTCTTGGATGCAACCAGTTCTATACTATCACTGTAAACTGTGATACATCAAGGTGTCAGCTTTCACCATTATCCTTCACAGATTCCCTCTCTTTACTAATAAAATAAAGCAACGTTACCACTAACGTTGTTTCATTTCCACTTTAAATGAGTTATAAGAAAATAATTCAAATATTAAAAAATAAAAAAGTTTAGTTTAGTCTTTAAAATTCCGCGTGTGTTATCCAGTATATTTAAAAATTGTTTTTACAGTTAAATTTTGATAATTTAAAAAAAAATTATGTGAACAATCTGATAGTTTTATCTGCACCACAACTAAACACCCATGGTTCTGTAGGGTGGAACAACACGCCGAAAATTCCAAAATCTCCGTATTCCTCGTGTTCTTTGAGAATTTTTAACGGAACAACCAAAGGATTCTGAAGCAAATCACTGCAACAAAAAAAAAATTAACACAAAAATATTACGCGATAATTGATAATTATAAAACACTTACTTGTATACCATGCCATGGGAAACAATCAATGAACGGTCGTCAGAACCAGATGCAAAAAGAGGGTAACGTTTGTGAAAAGCCACTGAACGTATGGCCGCTGAATGTAATCGAATTGTTTTATATGGTTTGGTAGAAAGATCAAGATCAAACCATAACATTTTTCTGTCATATGTTCCAACAATAATATTATCGCCACCTAATCAATAACAATAAAACTTTATAATGACAATTAAACAACAGAATTATGAAACTAGTATACAGAGTAATTTGTTTTTAATGAACCACCCACTATTTCTTATTTAATTTATAACACTTTCCAAGAACAAAATATGGCCCTATAAAAGTTATGATTAAAAAAATATATACATGAAAAGTAATAACATATAAATAACAAAGTTATATAGCATATACTCAAGTAGAATGAGACATTGTATCGATGATATATATATATATTTAGACAATTAATAAATAGGAAATACTTTTTATTTCAAATCAATTTTAGTATCTACGTGAATAGAAATTATATAATTTACATCCATGGCCACCATCATTGTCATTTAATTTTGAAGATCAGTAATTTTTAAACATTTTAATAAATAATTAAAAGTAAGGATTTTGAAAATAAAAGTATAGAATATTTTGTATTTTAAAAAAATCTGAAACAGGGATTTTTTAATAGTTATACATAATCAAGAAATAAGATACTTAAAGTTACATAATAGGTATAATAATATATTTTCGTATTCTACAATTATTTATTAATATTTTCCAGTATAAGCACATAAAAACAAATCATTGTATAAATTAGAAATACCTGGATGAATAGCCATTGATGAAATCCATTTTGCATAACTCATTAATTTTTTAAACAATTCTTGTTTGACCAAATCATAAATTCTTATATTTTTTTGGGTCTGAAATGTCAAATAGCAAATGTAAATAATCTTTCGTCAAAACAATAAAGTACTTTCATTATTTACAGCAACAAATAAGAATGGCCTAATTGGATGGAAAAGAACAGATTGCACCAATCCCTTAGATTTAGCAAATGGTAATTGTGATCGTCTAGTAGACATTTGATGAATAAGAACTGATCGATTAACACCATCGGGCATTACTGTAGCAGCATAATCACCTCGACCATGCCATGTTACCTAAAATAAATTATTTAAAATTTGATAATTAAAATTAAATATTTATTCGTTTAAACATACGAGTATTTGGCAACATTATCATTATTTAATCATCAAACATACTTGTATAACATATATATATATATTTTTTTTTTATTGAAACTTTGTAAAACAATTAGTTTTGACAATTAGAAACAATTAGACAAAAAAAAAACAAATAAATATAACATATAATAACATGGTTATTTACTTGTTTTATTTCTTTGAAATGATTCAATACAATTCGAATACCATTTTCCCATTCTTCAGGTGTTGGTTCATCCCATTGAACAACTGCTTTGACTTTATCAGAAACTATACAAATTTTAATAGATAATTATTATAAATTAAAGAATTTACAAAAATTAAAAATTCAGTTATTTAATATTAATACACAACAAACCAATAGACGTTTGAATAGGAGGTGTGGATAAAATAGAATCCGTTTTGGAAACTATTAAATGATCACCAACGCCAGGATTTATAATCAATAGTTTCCGATCAGCTACAACTGCGATCAATGACAAAGCTTTGTTTGGATTCCATTCAACACTACGCACGATACCTCCAACTGATATAGTCCTCATACAGCGACTAGTACTGATTTCCCATACTGAAAAATTTAATAAGTAATATGTAAGAAATATAATATGTATACAAATAATATAAATATTACTTTTTACAGTCATGTCGTCAGATCCAGACAACAAATATTGACCAAGCGGATCAATTGATATACAACGAACCATATCAGTATGCCCATTATAAACCAAAGATTGAACTGTGGGAAATGGTTGTAGATCTTTAGGACTTGGTAATTTAGGCAATAGATCTTCTGGTTCAATAGTTAACTACAAGGTAATTGTTGTTAATTATGAATTGTACTTTTTTATAAAAATAATTTTAAAATGTATATTTACTCTCATTTTTCTAGCTCTGGGACATAAATACAAGTCCAAACATCTTGTAAATCTCTCTTTAATAAATTTGTTATACGCAGGAACTTGTCTTAAACTAGCATACTTTTGTGGTATATAATGCAACTTACGTTTCCAAGGAGTTTCCTCTTGTTTTTTCCATATTCTCATCTAAACAGAAACATACAACATATAATTCCTACTACATGTATTAGAGTAAAAAATTAATTCACTTACTTCACGATCATTAAATAAGAACTCAGGAGGAGGATTATATGACTCTGCATGAGAAGGTAAATTTCTCTTGGGTGCAGGTATATGATCAGTAATTCGTCTCATATGCTCATCTTCAACATCATCTTTGTTCCACATCATATAGAAACTACGTTCATGTTTCTTTGCGCGCTCCCTTCGCTTTTGTTCTCTGGTTTTAAGCAAACCAGCTCGTATTAACCGAGCATATCGTTCTACACGTTGAGCTTCTTGTCGACTGGCTATAAATGACCTTTTATGATCTGCTCCATTACGAATAGGCATCTCCATCACTTCCGATGTAAAATATTCAATCCATGGCTACAATATACATCAATTTATAAATTTTATTTAGAGACATAATATAAATTACAAAATGTCATACTCCATATTCTTCATATGTAGAATCTGGTATTTTACTAGATGCTATTCGTTGAATCAGTTCTACATCCTTATCGCTTAAGACAACATCTTGGCCAGTTTGTAAATCTCGAACTGTACGCCTGTAATGAACAGATTGTTTGCGTTTGTTTGAAGAAAAATGATACCTCAATATACCATACCAATAATCAGGATTTTCCATTTTTTCCATAAAATTGTCTAATTGATCACCTCGTTCTGGCTTAACAATCTTTTTACCATCCCAATCATAACCAATATGTTGATACTCATCGTACCAACTCATTGGAATGTTACCTACGGTGTTTCTAATATCCTTAAAAAATAAATAATAAAACGTTAACAAAAAATCAAAATTGTTGAAATAAATATCGAGTAGATACCTCTTCATCCGAAGTATCCAATTCATCTTCATATTCTACATAGTTACTATTAATAATAGTGCTTTTAGAGGACGTGTCGCCATTTATTTCTTTAACGAGAGTTGGTGTATCGACATTCATCTCTTCGATGGAAGATGAGCAGTCCATTGTTCTATTTGTTGTTCGAAATCACGAAATTACTTAATTTTCAGGTATACAAAATAATTACCTACTTACATTTTAAAATATTAATAACAAATTATATTAATTACAAAACAGACATAACAGGTGGTATGAGGAACATACCAACTACTCAAGAGTTAGGACTCGGGACAATATCATAACTCTAATAAGGATCCACATACTAACATTTCACATGGGCACACGGCGTTTATCGTCCATAACATCGTTTATAATTTTTTTATTTGTCCACGTTAACATTATATAGGTTAGTTCACGGCAACAAAACAAAAATGATAACTATGAACATATACCTGTTAACTAAAATAAAAATGGTTGGTATGTATATACCATGGTTAAAGATAATTGTGACCTTTATCAAACATCTTTACAAGTATTTACGAATTGATCTGTCTACCAATGATATTTTATTATTCGAATACCAAATAATGTGTACGTGTGGAATTTAATTTTTCATAACGAATTATTACGTTTTATTGTTTTCATTTAATTTTTCTAGTGAGAATTCCAATGAGACTGAAAGGCAAGTTCTATAAAAGTGTAGTGAGACCAGCAATGTTGTATGGTTTCATAGTGTTAAGCGGTGAATAAGAAAATGGAGCAGAAAATGAGCGTAGCCGAGATGAGAATGCTTAGGTGGATGAGTGGGGTGACAAGAGAAGATAGGATAAGAAATGAATATATAAGAGGAAGCTTAGGAGTAGCA
>JAIPRN010003728.1:0-19389 GCA_025469175.1 Geopemphigus sp. TES_GeoC_2020 | reverse complement strand
TATATATATATATATATGTATATACGAATATATATTGTAATATTCGATTATCATTTTTTTTTTAATTAACTCGGGAAAAATACGTACATCCTTGTCAGGGAAAATTTTCGAAAAATGCTCGGTAAAAAATTTACGAGTTTTGTCGTTAATAATCCGTACTTAGAGGAAATATAATTTGTAACGAAGTTGTTCGTTTTTTTTTTTTAAATTAACTTTGGAACATAATTAATACGGCTCGACGATTATAAACAAAAACAAGTGGGTACGATAAAAAACGAAATTACGTACGATTAAACGGAGTACCCCGCCGGGAGGCCTTAATAACATTCAAAATTGATAAGATTACGTTACTAGAACGTGAATTGAGAATATTACGAGCGGGCTATCGGGGAAAGATCGTTCGCGGCCAGGCAACTATACGATTTTCGGTATAAGAACGCGCCGGGCGGCGGACTAAAATCGGACTCCACTCCACTGACCATTGCGTGTACGATATTTAAGTACTAGATAGCTAGCCGCGCGGATCTACGACGACAATTGTCGTCGTCTCGTTGTCGGAACTACGGACGTCGACCGATAATTAATTCGAGGGAGTTTCTTCGGTGATCATTCGGACGCGCGAGCACGACGCGTTGTTCTTATTCCGTAAAAATGGTATTAACGATTTAACGAAGTTGTTTTTGGACTCGGCCGTCATTAATTAGTCGACATGGGAAAAATGTTACCTAAGGCGGCCGTGTAATCGACCACGGATTACGCGAAGACGACCGCGCGCGCCCACATTTAACGCTTAAAGAACGTATCCGATGGCGCGCGTACGAAACGTAATTATTCGAAAACGAAAAACGTTAAACGTTGTCCGCGTATTTATTTCCGGAGGGTACGATTTTGTTTTTCGGCGTACGTAATCGAGGCGTACGTTAAAAACGACGGCAAAAATTGCGCCGAAATTGTGAGGCGATTTAATTAAAACGAAATAGTTCACGACGAAATACGGGCGAGACGATTGTTTTAAATTAACGTTTTCGTTTATTATAATTTCCGCTTTAGAGCGGTGACGGGTAAAAGGTAACCGTGACGACGATTTCGGAAATATTCGTGCGGATTAAATAACGTTAATAACGGCCGGGCGAAAAAAACGGCGATCACGCCCCGTTTTTGAAAAAGGTCAGGGCAAACGAAACCCGGGGTGATTAATCGATACGGGACCGGAGAGGTGACAGGGGAGGAAACAATAACGGCGATGAGAACAATAAAAACATGTCGCGCGGTCGTCCCGTATATCGTCGTATCATCGTTGTTATTAGTCGGCGAGATATTCAAATGTTTGTTCGTCCGATGCAGTTCGCGTTACGTAGACAGTTACGTAAGGTCAATTCGTGAATGTCGTAAGTGCGCACTTTACGGAGTAAATTCGCGGAGGAACGTTTTTCGCGTACGAACGGAGACTGAAAAAAAAAATGAACGTATCTGAACGAGGAAAAAAGCGAAACGAGTAAAAGTACGGACAAAAGACGACTGCTAATTGGGACGAGTGACCGTCTAGACGTACGTTTTTTTTATATCGTTGAAAACGTCGGTTTGTCGCGAAGTTGTCGACAACGCGGTACGGTCGCCTAACGCCCTAGTGTTAGTTACGGACGATACGCGATTTTCGTTCCCGACGAATACGCCAGTTAAGCGCGGCTAAACGCGAAATATGAAACGGTAAAAAACGAAACGACTTCCGGCCCGTTAATAAACGATGACGATAAGTATGTACGTACGACGCGCGTGTCAATCTGTACGTTCAACGATCGAATCGTCGCGGTCTTCTAAAAACTGTTCCGGCCCACGAACAACGACGGCGAATTAAAAACCGCCGTTGGGTTACCTGTTCTCGATTGTTATCGCCATTTTCCGAGACGTTCGTAATCGATGGGGACCGTAACGGTTTGGGTTCGCCGAAAAACTTAACCGGTTTCGCGTTGGTATTTTGTCGGTTAACTGGAAATAACTGCGCGCTATGAACGAAACGCGTATCGGTCGACGGCCGGAAGTAGAAATTGAATCGTTTTCGTTTTCAATCGCGTCGGGCCTCCCCCCCTCGAACGGTTCAAACACCGCGTTTTGATTCTCGAACTTCGGATGCCCGACGCTCGATTAAAATGCGAACGAAACAAATATCTTACCGAATTCCGTTGTAGCATAATCGGATTACAAAACCGGATCGTAATCACGCCACTTCCCGAACAGCACCACGATCGCTCCGCCATTTTAATATTCGAACGAATTAACGTATTTCGGAAAACTATTCCGGTATACTCGTTAGTTGTCGCGTGGTATACTGTATACCTTTACCGCGGTATGTTCGGTATGTTATTCGAAAATATACGAACGCGTTTTGCTCGACCGTGGGATTGATTCGAGTCGAAACTGGACGCGTTAAATAGTCGAATATTTTACGAGTTGGTATTTTCCAACTCGGCCTGTATATTATAGACGAGGGACTGAATTTTACTTGCCGAGTGACAATTTCTCTACAACGTAACGTGAATTTCGCGCGACACGAACGTAAATTTAGGTGGGCGGCACGTCGATAATAGAACGGTTCGCGTCGAACGGTAATTCGGCACCAAAGCGCATTTCGGATCCGTCCGTTGAACCAACCAATGGCGACGTTGGTCTACTTTGTGCGTTTCGGACCCGACCCCAAGTGGCGCGGTAGTTTGCGCTCGAACCGAGTCGATTGTTTATTTCGGACGAGTCTAATTAACGCGATAATAAAACTTGGCCGGCCTCGCGATTAGCGGTCAGGAGTCGGTCGGGAACGTTACGTACGCCTAAATGAGACTCTCACGACCCGAAAAATTCGGAAAGGCGTCGAAAACACATTTGCGTTTTCGTCGTCGTTCACTCGTCGGTCCGATGAAACAGGTAAACCGATCGGTCCCCTCTAAACATACACACACACACATGCACAATACACACTTAACGCCGCGCGTGGTGTATATTTACGCGCCCACGCTACGGATACGCCCTCGACGTTGTCGATAACGGTCGGCGTTATCGGAACGGCCGAAAACTGACCGTCTCTACTGTTTAGCGGCCGACGGCGAATGAATAAAACATACGCCCGTTAAAATTTTAAACGCCGTTGTACGTATTATTTACGACCATTTTACGTCGCGAAAGTAATTGATTTTACTACCCAACGTTGGTTGGCGAACCGTTCGAATGTTGACGCGGCGTACGCGAAACGTGTGACCGAACCGTCGCGTACGTAATTCGTTAGTCGGTTCGTTATTCGTAATACGTCCGTCGACAATTTCGGATATTATTATTTCGCCGGTCAACGGTTTACGGCCGTTTCGTGGTGCCACCGACGTGAACGTTCCGATCCACGTTCGGCGAGCTTCGTATAGGCTCGTGGAGAGTCTTCCCCCCCACCCACTCGACGGCGTCTTTTAATCCCGAGAATACGGTCGCGACCGTAATAACGAAGAGCGCTCGCGATCCAATTTTTTGTTTATTGTCGACAAGTTTGCGAGGCCATCGGATAGACGTTACGGGCGCGTATTATAACGAAACGAATATATATATATATATATATATATATATATTCGCACACACGCGCGGTACCGTCGGTACTTCAAACGCGCGCGCGATCGTTTCGCGACGTAATAACTTCGGTCGTTACCGGCGACGACGGTTTTCGAAAATAATTGCACGGCGCGCGCCTTACGTCTCTCTGCGCAGTTCCGACGAATACACGCGAGAGTATCGGCGGTCGGGGCGCGGGAAAACAACGCGCGATTTACGGTTACGCCACAGCGAGTTTTCGAAAAAGAACGAAAGAGAAAACCCGCCCGAATCTCGAGCCGTTATTAACCAACCGCCCGTCGGACGATCGAACGGATGTTCCGCTGTGTTCGGAAAACTTGAACATTACGGCGAGGCGATATAGGCGAACGGGGACGGCGTCCGATAACGATACGAAAAAACCGATTACGGAAATTTTAGAAAGTACCGCGATTCGTACGATCTCCCCCCGTGCGAACAACGAACGGCGCTCGGGCGCGGACCGACGAAAACCGGGACGCTCACGACTTAGCGGCGTGCGCGGTATTTATGAGACAATTTCACCGTCGCGCACGGTTACGAACGCCGAAACGATAAAAGCGACGATCGAGCGTTTCGCTAAAGGAAAAAAATCGGCGCAGCGGTCGCGGTACGCGTTTTTTCGTTTCGCCTGTTCGTCGCCGAATTTATACATTCGTTCGTAAAACGGCGACATACGCGACAAACATGTGTACGAGGAAATTGGAAAAACCGACCTATTTTTCGCCACGGTTTTATGCAACGTAATCTATTAGCGGGCCTGGTACGGTATTACGCGCGCGTAGGGAAAAAAAAATAAACGTCTCGGGTCGTTTTACCGCGAGGATTTTCGTTTCGACGATAACGCGACGCGAAAACGAAATGTCGGCGGAACGAACGGCGACGGGTGTGCGTTTAATTTTCCCGTTTACCAACGGTTTACGAGAACGCGTAAATCGTTGACGAATCGGTTTTTTTCTTTTCCCGCACTTTACGGACGTTACCGTACAAATTATCACGACCCCTTCGAAACGCTCGCGATTAAATATATTAGTCGAAACGCGTTTACGGCGCTCGTTAAGAATATTAATGGATAATCGAACGATTTTCACGACAAAAGTAGACGGATACGACGCGAACGAAAACGATTACTTTATTATTATATATGGAATTTTACGCGCTTAACGTGTTCGTCGTTACGAAAAAAAGTGGCGAACCAAAAATCGTGGGATATTAACGTACGGCGTACGTACATAAATTTGAGAAAACGTATGATTCGTTTCGTACGATTTGAAAATGATTCGAAAGTAACGTAATCGCCCGCCAAAAACGGCCGAAGAAACGCGCCCTTACCGATTTCCGTTCCATTGAAATTCCAGCGAATTTCCAACCACCTACCGCTTCACAAAACGTACACACACTTCGCACGCCGTTATTACGGCCGTCGGAACTATAGCGCGAGCTCGACAATGAGCCCTCCCGAAACTCTATAAACTCCGTAGTTATTCGTTTACTTGGTCGACCCGTTGGTTGGCGCGGGCGGTTCGCGAATTAAACGAATACGAGTAAGTCGAGCGCGTAATTCCGAGCGCGTCGGAACACGACGGAAACAATCGCGAAAACGATAAACGCGTCAAGGGAATATCACGAATTTTCGCAACGCGTTTCGAACGGTAATCGGTATCTAACCGGTAATCGGTATCTAACCGGTCATCGGTATCTAACCGGTCATCGGTAAACCGCGTGACCACGCGAAAACACATACCATCGTCTACCCACGCATGAACGACAACAACAACAACTGAAGACGCCTTCGGTTGTCTTGTTTTCCGTCGCGTGCGCGACAGCGTCGTCGAATAGCTCCCTGACCCGCGGTATTTTCAAAAATAATTATGTTCCCGAATCCGTCGATCCGTAAAGTTTCGTTATCGCGACGTCCGTATGTGTATACATATCGTCGAACCGTTTCTCACAACCGCGAGTCCGTCGCGTATTTTTCGTCCACGTTAGCTCCGTTGCGACACGGAATTTCGTAATTTGTTCGCGTTTTCGTTTCCAAATCGCGAGTGTACGCGCTAGATTCCAACCGGATTACCGTAATAATAATAACGCGTTCACATAAACGCGGCGCGTAATTTTCGCGTCCATACGTATTCGACGATGACGACGACGACGACGCCGCGACGCTCGTGTTCGCGGGTCGTTAGCAGTTTAATTCGCACGATGCCGTAAAATTATAGGGGGCGAATAATGTTTAATTATAAGACGGACGAGAGCGTAATAAACATTTTGAAAACTACCGAAACCTATAATGATAATCGCGTCGACCGAAGCGCGAAGTCGTACGTATATATGTTTTGCCGGAGTAAAACGTTTACTATTCGCGTAGAAAACGGGTTTCCCGGAACGAATCGTTTCGTACCGCGGAAAACGAACGCAATTCGCCGAACGTTTTGTTTTCGTTTCCGAAACGTTTTCGATATCTACATCTGTTGGCGCGTTCGTTTATAACTAAGCGACGGTTTTCCGTTTTTAAAAGGCCCGGGCGATTTTTACGAAATCGTTCCGAAAGCCGGCGAATTAAGAACGCCAGCGATTCGAATCGCGCGACCGTTTTCCCATCCGTAAATACGTACGCGCTTTTCGATTCGATAAAAGTTACGCGCGACCAGGACGTTTACTTTTACGATCCTTCTAATTGTGTAATACGAAACACAATTAGTCACGATGACTGTTCGCAAAATGCGACGCGTATACATATATATATTGTCGTTATTAACGCTGTTTTAATACCCGCGCATTAACGTACGAGTGCCCGTGTACTTTGTGTTCTTTTCGTCCGTCCGCGACGTAGAATACTAACCGATTGTATACCTGTTTGTTTTCATCGATTCAAAACGCGTCGAGAACGTTTTACGACGCGACTAATAATATTATTATCAAACAACGCGCGGATACGAATGTATCGAAACAATTAACGAAAGACAATCGTCAATTCGCTGGTGTGTTTTTCGTCGGGGGGCGTTCGGTAACGAACGATATTTCGTGTCTATAAATATAAATTCGTACGTAATTTTTACGTAAATTATAATAATCGTACGATTTATTCGTACGAAATTCTACTATGAATTAGTGAAATTAGTAAAACTAAGTGAAATTGCCGAAAGCTCGAAAAGACAAATCGACGTAATCGTCGGTGTTTTGAAAGATTCGCGCGCCCATCAGCACTGTTGTCTACGCAACGATCGGCGGACGCGAAACGCAATCCGTCCGGATTTTATATTATATTATATTACGAATTAAAACGTAAAAACCGATCGTTCGCCGTTTTTCTCGACGATTACCGTAAATCGGCCACGTGTGTACACGCGCCCGTAATAACGGCCGATGAAGATTCGATATTTTTGCGTTTCGCGTTCGATCGAGGCGAACGGCCGAAGACGAAAATGAAAGTGCCCGTCGTGTTCGCGCGTCGTTAACCATTCCACCGAGCCGAGCCGCGCGTCTGCCGGCCGACGGCCATATATAAAACGGACGGCCGGCCGCCGGTACCGACCAATTGTGTACGCGAACGGCGGCCAAGCACATCAACGTTTCGGCACGTCGCGCGCGCGAAACGCCACGAATTCCCGAACGAGTATACCGCGGTCGTACGCGTTATCATTACGTTGGTCGCCGAATCTGGTCCGTCGGTGTGACCACGCCGTCAGTGTGTCGAGCGGTTTCCGGAAGGTAAGTGGTTAACGTACGCCGGCCTAACTAATAATAATAATAATAATAATGGCGCGTTGTAGATATTCGGCGAATGTATAATGCGAAAAATATACAAAAAATACGATTAGGTCGGAACGGCGCCGACATCCTAACGAACTGGTCCGCGCGTCGATTCGCGAAACGTTATCGCGCCGTTTTCCGGTTGAAAATAATCGACCGTTGAACAGCTCGCGAGCCTCGGTGTCCGAAAATGAAACACCAAGTTGCGCGCGAGTAAGGGTACAAAAACTCGCTAATCATTACAAATACGCGCGTGTATACAATAGGAGCGACCGATTCTCTCGCCTCGGGCTATCCCGTCGGGCGTATTGTATTAATACGTTCGGGACGCGAAATTCGCGTAAACAAACCCGCGGTACCTTGCGACGGTATTGACGAGCCGAAACCAGCGAAACGCGCGACGATAATTGCGACGAGTTTGACGACGGATCGTTACCGCCTTACCGTCGTTCCGCGTCCGTCCGTTTCCATTTCGGCCACGGAATTGCGTCGTCCTGGGACGCGGCCGTTGGTATGTCGTGCCACGACCATCCGTCCTATCCATCCGGAAACCGATCGTGCCGGGACATAAACGCGAAACGAACCGATTCATTTTCTGTCCGCGCGGGAATTTAAAAGATCAAGTGGACGCGACGTCGACCTATTCGTCCCGTAAACAATCGTCCATTTTCGCGGCGTGTTCACGAACGAAAAATATAACGTCGAAATTGCGCCGTTCGAAAAAACCGATCGTATTGAGCGCACAAAAAAGCGGATATATGTTTCATTTTCTGACCGAACGATTCGGGTGCGACGCGGCAACGTCGAATCGAATTTTGGCAAATCCGTTCGGTTAAAACGGAATTGATATTTATAAGTCTCTCTTGCTGGGCGTTGCGCCGTACAGACGAGCGCTAGCCGTGTCCAATCAAATCCGAGAAAATCCGAAAACGGCGTAGAAAAATAAGGCGTTCGTACGCCGGTAATTTTTTTCGAACGAATTCGAAACCGTCGACTTAAACGCGCATTACACGAACGACGTTCGTTAGCTGGTCTTCACTATCGTCGTTTCGTCGTAGCGATGCGAAAAATTCCGAATTCACGTCCAATAATCCCTCGGGTTTTTCGATATTTCGTCCGGTCGCCGCTGATTATTCGTTTACCGAAAACCGACGAGACCGTTCGACGTTTTGCAAGACATCGTTAATAATCGTACGGTAGGCATTTTCGTCACGACGGTCAGGCAATATTCGTTCGCGCTCGGACGATTCCGTATTTCGCCGATAGCCAATAAATTAACCTAGCCGAGAATGGACGTAACGACGACGGCCGAAATAGCGCGGTGACGTTACTGGATTAGCGGCCGAAATTTTCGCTCGTTCCTATTTCGAAATCGACGACCGTCCATTGTCGTTATTGTAAAACCGAGCGTTTTTATTTACGACGTTCGTTCGTTTTTACGGTAGTTTTTTACCGTTAGAAAAATTACGAGAGGGACGAAATCGTACACTAATAGAGCGGACGATAATGATAGAAGAGTTTCGAAACGAAACAAAAAACGTAACCCGTAAGTTTTCTGAACATTACGCGAACGCGGACCTCAACGAGTTTCACGACGTATTCGAAATATTACGAAATTCGTTAATTTACGAAGGGAAACCTAAACCGATCGACCTAAAATACGATTTGGGCGGCGAATCGTTTCGGAAAACGAAAAAACGAAAATTCCTCGCGCCAACGTCGATATTTTTTTTCGAACGAAATTAATTCGATTTCCGAATTCCGGTCGGCTATAAATAACGACGAAACCCGACGCGAAAACGTTTCGTCTACATTCGATTGGACCCGATAAACTCCCCCGAGAAGTGGTCGCACGCCCTCGGAACGTACCCACGCGCGCACTGCGTTTCAAAGAGGTCGACGAAATGTCTGTTTGCTATCCGTCCGTATTTTCTACACCCCGACGTCGTTTTCCATAATAACGTCGGTCAACCGGCGAAAACGAATTCGAACGTGCGCGCGTTTTCCCGTTGGGACCGATTCGTCGGTACCGTTTCGCGTCCCAATATTATAATAATACGGCGTGGGCGATTCGGCGTCGAAGGAATCGCTCGGATTTCGTGCTAACCACAGGTTTTCTTGGCCAAACGTGACGTCACGAGCGACGGCGTTTTCCATTTCTGTCGAAATCGCGTACGTTCCCTTTGGTTCGCCGGTTCCGAAAAACAGCCGATTCCGTTTTCGGCCGAACGGCCAACAACCCGTACCGATTTCCGCCGCCTTATTCGATCAGCCATTAAAATTATTCGTCGATAATCGGACGGCCGATGCGTGAGGACGGACACGTCGTGTCGCCGACCCGTTACGCCGCTGTGTTTTTATTCGTTAATCAAGACGCCGAACGACGATAGATTTATATATACACGTAATTAAGGCGAAACGAACGTGCGGTTTTTTCTACGAAATAATAAATATTTTCGAATTAAATTTTCCCGAAAAAAAAAACGTTCGAATTTATTGGACGTTTATATTTTTCGCGTCTATATTTAAACAAGCGTTAAAGACGTTTAAACGGTTAAATATAATAAATAAAATGTTTAACGACAACCGGTCGATCGATATAAATATTTATTTAGCGCGTGCGGATACGACCGAATCTGCCGTTCGAAATAGTAGCGTAAACATCGTTAACGACGCGTTTACCGTTAAGGGAATCGCGTTAGGGTTCGTTCGGACCGAATGATTGGCGTGAGCTTTCCCGAAACTTACGAATTACGATGAAAATATCGCGAAATAAAAAATTACCGACCGATAATAGAATCGTTTCGAACACCGACTAGTTGGGACGGCCCCGCGTTCGAATAACGATAACGGAACGATCGGCGAGAAATTCGAAACTACCGATTCCCGTACCGCGTGTTTACGTACGTTTCGTGGGACTTTCGCGAAAACTAAATTACATTCGAGCGTTTACGGTTTTCTTATCCAAAAATGAAATACGAACGCCGACGACGGAGAGTTCCTCCCCCCCGAGAGGACTTCACCCGGCCGTCAACGGGAAACGTATAATATCCGGGACACGGATTGTCGACGACGGCCGGGGTAATTATCAATCGTAGCGTTGGAAACGAGGAAACGACGAACGGACGAATCCGTCGTTCGTTTTCTTATTGTTCGACAACTTCCGGTAATGCGTCGTCGTCGTGTACGGATCGGGTGAGAGGTCGGCGTAAAAGTTCCGACGCCGCGTCGCCGAGTAACTACGACGGCTGTATGATAAGTACCCGATTTTAATAACAGTTGGCGTCACTGACACAACGTTTCAATATTGTCGTCCCAAGTTATCTCTTTAACGCGTGTTCGATTCAATTTCAAACATTTTCGTCGCTTCCAATTTTTTTTAATCAACTTCGAAAAGTTTCGAAATTTGTCCTTTTCGTTAATACGGCAAACGATAACGCGCCAGCTGGCTCGTCCGCAATCGCCGCATCAAAACCTATGGCCGAATTAGGCTACGAATATGGCTACATCGACCGTCGTATTCTCCACATTTGGCACCCGCGGCATTTCTATTGGTTTTCCAATAAAAAAACGGCTAAGTGGTTCTCGCGTCAAACGAGAAAGGGGGGCTTAAAGGGTTTAACGAGATACATATTTTTCGGTTAAAAAAATTCGAATATCGTCGGATCAAGCGTATAGAAAGGAGATCATATAGAAAAATATAACGGCAATAATCGTATTTAAACGCGTTTTTATTTCCAACACAGGCACTTCAACCCTCGTATTACTACGCGTGCCTAGGACGGCGCCGCACATGTCCGCCAGAGTGTACGCGCACGACCCGTGAGCCCGGCACGACGGGTTTTATTTCGCGCGTACGTATGTAACGTAAGCAAACAGACGGCGCACGAACGAAACGCGCGAGTTCCTTATTCGGCTTTTACGATCGCTCCGTTTGTTTCTTTCGCCAAAAACCGGTCGACCTTGCTCGTCCCCGGGCCGTTAACCGCGTACGCGCTCGCCTTATTCGAAAAATATAACGCCGCGGCGACAATAACGGGCGGGTTGTCGACGTCGTGTTTTCTCGATCGTCGCCCCGTGCAAACAACAATCCCCGTACGATGGAAACACGTTCGCAGCTCGTCGGCCGCCATTCGTATGCAAATCCGACGAAAATGGTCGGGTCACGACGATCCGTCGTTCCGTATCTATTGTGCGGACGGGCGGTAGAGTAATTCGCGCACGCGAGATGACGATTCGAAAAACGACGATTATTACTATCGTTATTGAGGTTGTCGCGCGACGAAGTATCGGTTTTTTGTGTTCACGACCACTCGACGGTCAAAACACTCGGCCAATGAAGAGAAGAACAACCGTGTATATAGTAATCGCCGAACGAGCGTTCGCGCGCGCTAATTCCGTTTCTTTTTCGGTTCCCACGGTGTCGGTGAACACGAACGGGGAGGAAGGGGAGAGGGCTTACGTTCGACAACCGTACGGGTGTTTTTCGAATAAAATTTCGGTTTACGAGAGACGTACACCGACGTCAACGGGTCCGTCTTATTGTACAAGATGTATTATCGTACTCTCGGTTCAATTTCCGTTCGGAGCGCGCCGACAATTACGATAACGTTTCGATAACCGAAGCGTACGTTTATTTTCGAACCGGTTACCGATACCACGTTTAAAATACGATTGGTCGCGTTCGGATCCCGTACGCCGGACGATTACGGAACGAATAACGGCCGTTCGTCCTATACCGGAATTACGGCGTACGGGACTCGCCGAAAATAATATATAGGTACCGCCGCCGGAGTTACGCGGTAATTACCGTATACGCGGTTACGCCGTCCCGAAAACGCAAACAATCGTCGGACGCGCGGAACGTTTTACTACTACCGTTTCGAACGTTCGTAAAAGCGTCGTATTTCGTTCTAAAATTACATAATACGTAACCGTTAAGACTCCCGTCGCCATATCCGAAGCCGTCGAAAATCCGAATAAATAACGGCGCATTATCGTGTACAATTCTACTCGGCGGCGAAGTTCGACTCGGCGTCGGTCGTCAAACAACGTTACGACATGCCTATTTACCTAGCCTACCGCCGTCGTCGTCGTCGTCGTCGTCGTCGTTGGTAATTGGCCCCGGCGTGATCGTGATGATCCGCGGTCGCTTTCACGGAACGAACGACGGCGGTGATCTTTGCCGAAGGCGGGTCAAGTGACTTATGCATTTTCACTTTTTCCCTTTGCCCGTCCGCGTTACGGACGGTAAAAAAACCGCGCACGCCCGTAATCATCCGCACGCTAGCGTAGCGCGTAACGTTCGTCGTGTCGTCTAACGCGAAATTCCAATAAAAAAACGGGCCTGCAAATCCGTACCGTTCGGAATGATAAACTGTTCGCGTCGCCGGACGATCGATCGCTTAATATATATATAAAACGGAAAAGGCTAAAAATCGCGTAACGATCGAAACGTATAATGTATATTACGTGCCGTGTAACGACGAACGATCGGAAGACGGTAATTTTTTTCGCATTTTCGGTAATTTCGAAAACTCTGGAGACCGTCGGAATAACGACGACGACGACGACGATAAAATATTATTGTAACGATAGCGCGGCGATGAGCGCGATAAGAGTTTTACGAAAGCGCGCCGGGGTTTTTTCTCTACCGCCGTCGTCCGGGTCCGTTATAAAAACGTCGAATTCGACGACCGGCCGCTTGTTTTCAGCTCGTGGTCGTTGTTATACGCGTATTACGCGCGCGCGTCTACGGAAAATCGCGTCCATTTACATAACGCCTATGAATATTGTGTACGAGCGTTGTTGTGGTTTTTTTCGTTTAAACCGTCTCATAATTGGGTAACGTAATATAATAAAACGCGTACGTAACGTACGTTTGACGGCGGTACGATTCCCACAGTCGGACGTACTTACACGACGGATACGAAATAGAACAATGGCGAAGAGAACGCGAATAATTACGATTTAATTAAACGACCTACAAACGGCGCGTCGAGAATTCGGTAAACGTTGGATTTTTTTTTGAAATCCGCCTCCGTTTAGCCCCCTCCCCCCTAGTACAATGTGTATATTACGCGGACGCAAGTACGACGCCGGTCGGTTCGTTCCCTTTCGTGAACGTTGCGCAACCGGTCGACCGAACTTGCCCCGAACAACACGTTTTCTCGGTTAAACGATTATTCTATATTATTCGTCTTACCCGTACGCGAATGTATGTGTAACGACGCGTCCACGCGTTGTCGACGAACGAACAACAATCGCCCGGTCGCGTAATTTCGTCGGTATCGGCGATCGAGTTCGTCGGATCGCGGCGCGAAATAACGGCGTTCGCGGTTCGCCCGGCCGCTATTACGTTGGCCGATTCGACACGATCGTTTCCCCCCCCCCACCCCCAGGAATCGGTGGCGAGGATTTTTATTGTCCGGCCATCCGTCCGCCGGTTTAATATAAAACGCATAAAATCGCGAATCGAATTCCGGAAATAAATCGTCCGCGACGTTTATACGGGGCGCGTATAAGTATTTACGACCCGACGATTCGTTTAAAATCGAAATTCCCGAATGTTTCTCTCGTCCGGCGAACGGCTGTGGCCGTATTAAAAACGAAAACAAACCGCCGGACCGTTGGCCGACCGTAAAACGTTTCGCTCTAGACATGTACCGCCGTAATTGGCGCGTCGTCGTGGCGGTACCGATGGCGGTGTGGTGGTGGATGTTCGCGGTTCGTTAAACGTTTTTGACGACGACGCTAACGCGATAGAAACGACGATAACCGTCGAAAAGCGCGCGAAATCTCGCGACGTATCGACTAAATAACCCGTGGTTCGAATGTAACCGGTCGATTTGCGGCACTCTCCGAATTCGGTGTTCGTACAAAGTCGTCCACGACGGACCGCACGACGAAAAACCGGCGTCGCCGACGGTAGGAAACGTTTCGGCTTTTTTTTGCCTTTCGCGAACCGTCATCTCGGGCCAATTATTACGCGCGCTCGAATTACGCGTCCCGGCGACGCGCGGCAGTGACCGTGTAATACGCCCGAGTCGTCCGGTAATCGTAACGAACCTAACCTTAACCGTAGTTGGGCTTTCGTAAACGATCGGGGCGTGTGTGTGTGTGTGTGGTGGAAACCACGACACGGTACACGCGCCGAACCTATGTATTCGTTGGCCGGTAACGTCTTAACGTCCGACGGAACGGCTAATTGGTTTAATCGATCGCGACGGTCTCGTTGACGGGGGAGGACGGTCGGCGTTTCGTTAACGTTATCCGGCCGTCGTGTTATTACAGACGTGCCCACTATAACGTTGCGCAACTTCGGTCGGCCGTAGTGGACGAGCGAGTGCGAAACAACGAGACCAGCGGATCTCAAACACGTCCGATTGTTCGTCGGGAACGGTGGGTGGCGGACGGTGGGAGGAGTGAGCGCGGTCGGGAAGGCGAAAAACGCGAGACGGAAAAAACCGCCGCCGGACGAATTAAACAACACAATAAACCCGGGCGTCCCGTAATTAAACTACTCGCGTCGTCTCACGCGCCCTTCTCTTTTCCCAATATATATTTTCGTTGTTATTCTCGTCGTTCCGTCCGGCCGCGGTTACGTCGGCGCTGTTTCGTACACCGCGACGAGACGGCCAAGTGTAAATACGCCCGTTAATTATAGTACGATACACGCGATAACGTTTACAACGAGGAAATTTCGTTTTCGCCCGTACGACGATCGCGGTTCTAATAATCGGCCCGACCAATAATATTCCGCCGTCATGCACGGACGCCGCCGACAAACGCCGTTTTCTCGTGCGCGGACAAAACGGCGGTCGCATTGTCCCGTCCGTTCCGTCGCAAAAGCCCACGGGCCCTGCCGACGAACGGAACGAATATCGCCCCGTTTTCGTCCGTTTCGTAAACTGTACGTTTTAAACGCGTTTTCGCGCCCGTTTTAACAAAAAGAAACGGACGATTTCGAATTGAACAATTCGGCGTCTAGTAACGAGTACGGTACAGTGAAAATGGGTTTCAAAATGGCGGTTTGCAAGGATTCAAAAATTCGTTCTCCAAAAACCGACGTCGGCGAACTTCGCTCAAGCTCCGTTTAATTCCGCCGGCGTAAAATAACTAGGAACGATTCGACGTCGCCCGCGTACGTTATTGCGTTTACGAACGGTATTTCGGTTTCCGAAAACGTTTCTACGTGTAGGCAAAACGTATTACCATATTCCGCGTACGTACGCTACTTTGAAACGTTCGAGGGCGCCCGTCGTTAGTCAACTTCGGCGGTCCGCTGCTCGTAATTATTATTATTTACTCGCGCCGGAGTCGGCGGTTACACGCGCCCGTATTATATTTGTTCGAATCGTCAATCCGGATTAGCGATTTCCGTCAAAATGAACGGTATGGTTGTAAATCGATAGTTGGTCGATTCGTTTCGAGTGTACGAGAAGTACCTGTGTTTGAAATAAAAACGCGTTTAAATACGATTTTTGTCGCTATATTTTTCTATATAATCGCCTTCTAGCTCTTAATCCGACGATATTCTAATTTTTTCAACCGAAAAATTTGTATCTCGTTAAACCCTTTAAAACTGTCCCCTGTTTCGGCGATGACTTCCTCGTTTGACGCAAAAACCATTTAGCGGTTTTTTCGTATTTGAAATAGAAATCGCGCGGGTGCTAAATGTGGAGAATACGACGGTTGAGGTAGTCTAATTCGACCATAGGTTTTGATCGACGATCGAGCTGGCGCGTTATCTTTTTCCGTATAAACGAAAAGTACAAATTTCGAAAAGTTTCGAAATTGATTACGAACAAATTGGACGCGACGAAAATGTTCGAAATTGTACCGAACACGCGTTTAGAGATAACTTGGAACGACAACATTGAAACGTTGTGTCAGTGACGCCGACTATTGTTAAAATCGGATACTTATCGTACAGCCCTCGCAAATAGTATTCGGTGTATCGGTAATCGCGTCGGTACGTGAAATACGAGAATACCACGTAATAAAACCGAACATTACCGGCACGTTTTTCGTACCGATCGGTATTTCGTTTTGTTCTTCTCGGTTGTCTATTTGCCCGGCGTCGTGTTCGCGTAACAAAATAGACCGCCGATTTTATCGGTACTGTTTTTTTAATAATAATACGTTAATATATAGCCCGTGGATGAACGTAACGAAAATCCGTTCGTTATACGTGGCCGTAACTCGTCGCGATCTTGTTTCCGACCTGTCGATGGTGGCGACCGTTTTTCGCGTAAACGGATCCCACAAGGCGTTCGTCGGCGGCCATCCGTCGTGTCACTAAAGTGCCGTGAACGGAACGCGGCCTAGTGTTTTTACTAACGAACACAAAGTGGACGGGTTTCCAAGCGATACGATTAAAAGAGAACACTCGCTGACATGTCCAAAACGACGGGTTTCCTTAAAAAAAAAAAAAAAAAAACGACCGTTTACGAACAATCGGTCGAACGATAAAACCGTTCGTGAACACGCGCCACGGTGTAAATAACCGGCGCAGCCGTCCGTCAGATAAGGTATTTGGAGCTCTCGTTTCGCAGGTATGCTACAACGCGCTCGTGGGCGAGAAATTCGATAAATAAAACGGGCGTTACTCGTGTTTCGGACGTTCGCGGTAAATTAAATGTACGGTTCGGCGGCGCCCGTTCGTAACGAGACGCGCGTATAAAAAACGATATTGTCGATAGTCGCGAGCGCGCCGAGTGAAAAACAATAAAACGTCCGCTTTTACGTACGTACGCTCGGACGTTTGGCGGAATTTAATTCGAGTCCGGGGTTATTTCCGTTCGGTTTTCGCCAAATCGACGGCTAAAAGTCGGAAAAGTTGTTTGTATCGTCGATCCGTAAGCGAAATAATTTGAATAGGTCTCGGCTTCCCGGTGGACGGTTAGGTACATATATATATATATTATATTACCGGAGCGGTGGTAATAAAACCAAGTCGAAATGTCAACGGGCGTGGCGGCGAAGAAATACGAGCGCGGTTGGGAATAATTACCGAGCTGTTAAGTGTAGAGTCGCGCGTATTGCCCGACCGAGAAAAATATATTTACTCCGTCTTCGCGAATTTTTTTTATTTTTTTTTAAAAAAAAAAAAACGACGTAACGAGTCCCCCGTCTGATAATGATCCGCAATCACGTCGAGAGCTTTTTTTTCCGGTCGTTTTTAACTTTCGTTTCTCTTAGGCGGTAACATTTCGCTTCGGGGGGCCAGGTGGGAGGCCGAAGCCCGGCGCGAAATATCCCCGTAACATGACAAAAAACGAATAAGCAAATAATAATCTTCTCGGGGGGAAATTAATTTCGAAAGTACTCCTCCGGACGACGACGGCGTTTTTAACCGAAACGATACGGCGTAATTTATAGGGGGGGGAAGCGGTTTGGCGCGATCATTTTTGTTCCACAACGAAATTTCGAGCAAAAAAAAACAAACCGATTAATTCGGCACGTTTCTTTTAACTGGGCCGCGGGAAAACGTAAACACGTATCGAATTGGCGAGGAATACGAGACTTAATAACGTATCGCGGAAGCGGAATAAATACTTTTCGGTTTATTGCGTAAACGAGTTTTTATTCTTGTAAATTGTTTTTACGAGCCCAAAGACAAAATAAATATTTACGTTTTCAAATAACGGTTATCGTCCGTTTTATTTTTAATCGTTTTGTTTTTTTCTCTCCCCCACCCGTTGATAAACCGGAATATTTACGAAAATACATTTTCATTAAGTAAGTACACACATTTTGTTTACGGAGGTCGTGTTTTTTTTTTCGTAACGACGAAACGAGAAAATTGAACTTAACGATATAATAATAAACGCGCGCGTAACGAAAATAAAGCCGCGTGGAAATTCGTAAAAAAGTTACGACGACGCGACGGCGAAAATATATCTCGTCGATTTCCCACTGGACCGCGAGACGGACAGTAGTACGCGTGTTTCGGTATCGCCGATTTTAATAGCCAAAAAACAATTACGGTGGAAACGGCGAGCGGACGGTTTAGGCGTTAAACACGAGTGTGTGTTTAGCGCCTATACCGTCCGCAGTACTCTTTGATAGGAAATACAAATACGGACGATCCGTAAATCGTTTAACTTTAGTTAAAAACGAAAGTTTTGAAATAAAACATTTAAACGATAAACGCTATGAAAAAATGCGTTCGTAAAAAACCGAACGGCGTCGACGTTATTATATCTAAACCGAATATTTCGATGGCCGATACGCCGGCCATCGAAATAGGCGATCCAAATCGCGTACGACCGTATTAGGTTTTCGTACACGTTTTCCACATTGACGATCTACGACCGCGCTCACCTAACCGCTACTACTGCACTGTAGGCGTTTTAGACGTTCCGAAACTGCCGGCTTATGTTTTCGAATTTTGTTTTCGCTCGTTGCCAATAGTTTCTCCCCGGCGTGTCGGTCGCTTGGTTTTTACGTTTTTCGCCTAACGAAGAACGGCGTAGAGGCCGCACGATTTCCCCTTTTTGTTCCTCGCGTAACGTCGCGAACGACGCGCGAATTGGCCATACTCCCACGCCCGTCGACGTCCTCACGCAAGTTCCTATCGACGAACTGCGTTTTCGAAAAACGTGCGATATTATTGTCAGTTTCCGCCGATATTTCGGTCCACGTTTAGTCCGGACACGGTTATCGGGCACTCGCCATTCCGTTTACCGTAAACGTCTATTATACGTACGCTAATATGGATAACTAACGATTTATACAATCGAACAATAAAACGGCCGACGATTTTATATTAAAAATCTAAGAAACGGAAAAGAAACCGGCGATTACGTCAACACGAAACGAATAACGTAATTTTGTTTTTTCGTATTTATTTATATATATATCTCTTTATCTACGTAAAGATAGATAGATAGATAGAGAGAGAGAGAGAAAGAGAGAGAGAGAGAGAGAGAGTAATATTTCAATAATTGATTTTTGTTTTCTTTGACGGTAACGTTTAATTTTCGTCGTATTTTTAAAACGCCTAGAACTATTCACGACACCGACGGTTCC